>JBBPQN010001211.1:0-10003 GCA_038092575.1 Boletus subluridellus | reverse complement strand
GATCTGGAGCGGCGAATATCTGGATGAGAGTCACCGGAGGGTTCCAGTGCCGCCAGGGATGAAAGACGACGATGTGACCCCCCGAGAGCACGGTGAACCCAGGCCACCACGGGCGGGGCTCCCTGTGGATAACCGCATCCTACGACACCGATGAGGATAAACACAAACTCGACGATAACGGGACTACTCACGAGGCTGGAACTGAACATAGGGAATTTGTATGTGGTCCGTGTCCGCGCGTCCATCACCATAGGATCGTAGGGATGCCCAAATAAGCGGTCTATGCCACCATGAAAGAACAGAAAGGGTGCGCTGGCAGACAGAGGGAAGTTCACATATTCCGGCAAGTCCAACTCAAAGGTCAAAGGACCCAACATTGGGTGTACATCATTTTGTAGCGAAAACTCCAGGAGCTTGCTGGGGAATGGTACAGTCAGGATTGGGAAAGAACGAGGCAAGCAGGAAACAGTGTACGTACATCGGCGTACGCTGGGAAATGGGTTCGTCTACGTGACGTAGAGCGATAAAAACGCGCTCGGCGTCAGGAAACGTCATTGAACAAGCACCAAGTGACGATATGGGTTCTGTGCCCTCCCATAAAAGCCGACCTATACCGGTTTCGAGGTCCTGGGCGAGGAGTTGCTCTCCTTCACACCAAATGAACAATCTCCCAAAGAGAAAGTCGAATGAGGTCGATATCGGAGACGGTTTTGTAGATATCCGTGGACCTTGAACGCGAGAAACAATGCTGATGGGCTGCGAAGTCCATGTATGGGACACACGCGTTGAGTCGATCAATATCCGTTCGAGAAACCGCGTGGATTGCCACAGGAATGGTCCAGATGGACGAGGCAAGCATGAATTGGTATATAACGCCCTCCACAGTCGGGCATCGTGAGCGACGCTGTTGAATTGCTTCGACACCTAGCAAAGATGGATCAGCTGATGAACGCCTGCGCCCGACAGGCTTCTGGGAGGCGGGTAAGCGCACCGGACGCAGTCGGATGACCTCGCACGGTTTCAAGAAGCGCAAAATGTAAAAGATAATTTCATACGGGAAAAGAATCGTGGATGTGGTCGGGGTTGTACTGACAGAAACTTGCATCTCATTGAGAGGTGTTTTTGGAGTGCAAATGCAACTTATGTACGTGATCGTTTTGCTTATTGAATTCCATGATCACCAACGCTACATCAACTCCCCCCTGCTTCCACGGCGGGCAGGACCCACCGAAATCCAATACCGCCGTAGCAATATTAATGACAACACTGGGAAAACAACTGTGCTCAGGGACTGCTAGTGCCGCCAGTCCTCGTTGCCTTAGAATGTTGTCCTCAGGCACATTGTGCGGTCGTATCATGACACGGCGGTATTCATACCAACCGCGTCCCTAGTTCAGTGGCCGACACTATCCCTGCCAACGTTTGCCAGTGCCAAGCAACGAAAACCAAAAAAACGAGAAGACCAATTTTCGTCTCATTGATACACCTCTTGGTCTTCCATAGGTAGACCAAGATAGTCGTTCTTTCTTCCACTCGCCGATGGGCGTACTCGCTTGACCAAAATATTAATATTTTGGCCGAGTCCAATATTTCACCAGATCGGGAACGCCATGGATCTGATCTGTCTCAGACACTTCCAGTGTTTGGTTGTCTCTGCATGGGAATGATTCCAACTAGCAAGCTTCTGAACACGGACATCGTGTCTCGGGGAGTGCACGATGGTCCTCGCACCCCAATAATTTGCAACCTACTTCCAACTACAGTCTTTCCCGTCCTCTCCTGCGCGCCAACCTTGCAGGAGGTATAGGAGCGGGTTCGGTATGCGCATCTCATTGTCGGCTCCTGCCATGACACTTGGGGTAAGGTGCCAGTGGTGGAGCGTTCGTCGGTACCAGGATGCCGGCGCCCCTTCGCTCACAATTCGTTGCACTATCCTAGTACAGATCTCCAAAATTCTGATTTGTTTGACTGAACTGCGGGTATGATGTTTGCGTTTTGGACGAACCCGGCGCCGCCAAGCTGCTATCAAATTCCACCTATCGTGCGTACTACCCTTTTATTGTCGACCAGCTTCTAATTTCGACCTCCTTTAGCGAGGCATTATGATTGTGTCTGGGGCTGAGCATCATCATTTGCTAGTCCCATTTGCGATGGAGGCCCGCATGCCCTTCAAGTTAACACACCTCTGGGCACGTCGCAGTCGCAACCCACGGATCCATTCGAAAAGACAAAGCAAAGTCGCCGTGCACGCCGCACGGCCCACCGACCTCCAGGATGATACCTTCTCGACCGCTCCACATCATCTCCTTCGCCATCATGCTCTTCACCAAAGTCGTCGTCGTCGCCTACATGCTCTCCGCGGGAGATTACGAGTTTCTCAACGTGAAAAACAGCCAGGAATACATACGAATGCAAAGGGTGAGTCCGCGCGAGTGACGACAGTCTTGTCGATGAGAATTGACGCGAGTTGCTAGAACCGCGTCTTCAAACAACTCACGCTCGCCATCATCACGTTCCGAGTCAGCCGACACATGCTCAAGCGATCCGTCGTCTCGTTTCTCATCTTCACGATCGTCGTCATCAAGCTGCTTACGATCCAGGTCAAGCTCGTCAAGCTTGCTCGGTCCCTCAAGCCTTTCAACGGGCCAGTGCGACTCACAGCCTGCATCATGTTGTCAGGGGCGTTTTTCTATCTCAAGCTGGTGGTCGAGGTTTCTTGGGCAGTCTACTACTTGATCAAGCTGTGCAGGAATCCGTCCATAAAGGACACTTGTGTGTTGTTGTTCGGCCTATTACGCTTACTTGACTGGAAATAGACACTAGATGGGACAGTAAAGCGTGTGGTGACCGCTTTCAGAGTTGTAAGCTCTCAGAAGAAGCTATATGTGCATCCGCAGAACCTTGCTTAACGACACGCTTCGCTGATCACTGTTCTTGGGGCTGCCGAACGACAACAGGAACCCAATCGGGCCCAGCGATTTTAGAGAGGCATGACATGGAGATTGCGTGAGCACTATATTTTATACTGCTACAAGAGAAAACTACTATGCAGTACGAACTGACACGTATTTTCTAATGTGGTGCAGGTAGCTACCTAAGGTTGTTCAGCAATGAAGCCACGCAGGTTGACGCAGGTACACCGCGACCTCAGAGTATCCTGTGGCTTCTGCAACCTCAATAGATGTACGTCCTTCGTCATCCCGTCCATAGATGTCACAACCAGCCCGGACAAGGATTTCCACTATATCCAACAAATAGCTGTGACTCTCGACAGGCCTCGACCATTTTTTTTCATGTGCCAAAGCGACGTGCAAGGTCGTATATCCATTAGCCGCAAGAACACAAGCATCAGCCCCACTTCCAATCAGCGAAGATACCACCGACAGGACGCGTCCCTCAAATTTACCTTGAAGACGTAATGCAGTGAGTATGATATCGGGAGGGAACGACGCGCCGCGTGAAAGCAGGTATTCCACTACAGAGGCCCGTGCTCGACGCACAGCAATTTCGATAGGTAGCTCTCCTTGAGAATTACGCATGGAAGGACTGCAGCCAGCTTCGATGAGGATTCCGATGACCTGTAAGGAGGCCTTTTCTAAGAACGACTGCGCCGCGCGGTGTATCAGGGTATTTCCATTGGCGTCTCGCGCGTGAACGTTTGCTCCCTTGCGAACAAGCGAAGTGAACATCGATGTCCAGGAGTCGGAGGCGGATTGTGATTGAAAAGTAATGAATAGTATATCGGGAGGAAGTGGTACGTCCCGTGAAAGCAGATCATCCACGATGGAGCTGAACCCGAGAGCGATGGCAATGTGAAGAGGTGTTTTTCCACCGGCATCTAGTGTGCAAGAGCTACAACCAGCTTCGATTACGACCCGCACTATTCTGAGACTTTTTGACCTGACGGCGATATGCAACGCACTATCTCCATTAGGTGCAAGCTGGGTGACATCAGCTCCATGGTCCACAAGCAAGCGAACCATCGAGTATAGACCATGTTGCAATGCAGTGAAAAGCAAATCAGGAGGAAGTGGCCCCTTGGTCTGTGACTCTGCATGCAACAAAAACGCTCGAGACAAGGAAAGGTAGATGGGCCGTAGTATGACAGCGTAAGATGGATGCACCCGCACAGTCATGTGAGGTTCGACTGTCTCGGTTGTCGACATGGCGACATGTAGGAGGGAATCTCCATTGTCATCTTGAACATGCACATCAGCTCCATTGGTAACGAGGAGAGGGAACATCGAGGCTTGACATCGCAATGCAGTGAACAATATCCATGGGGGAAATGGTACGTTCTGCGAAACGAGATATTCTACAATGAGATCGAATTCTTGCCTCACGGCGATGTCGAAAAGCATTGCACCGCCGGAACTGCGTCTGAAAAGGTCGCGCGCAGCAGAGATGAAAACTTCCGTCAATTCGAGGCATTTGTCTTGGTCGTCTAGAAATTGTCTGACGGCTTGGAACACCTCATGTTCCTTTTCTGGCCGGAAGCGTAAACCGTCTGTGTTGCCAATGAGCGAACGGAATGTCAGTGCTTGCATCGAGGGGTCGCGTTCTAACAAAGGCAGGACATCTGAGGATGCACTGAACAACAACAGATAGTTGACCATTTCGGTGTACCCTTGCTCTGCCGCGATAAGAAGGGGTGTTTCGCCACGTAGGTTGTGGGCTGGAGAGTCGCAACCGGCATCAATGAGTATCTCTGCGATCTCCAGGCAAACGGATCTATCGAGGGACCGCATAGCGACATGCAGCAGAGTGTCACCATCGGAATTGAGGACGTGTACGTTGGCCCCTTTATTGACGAGTAAGCGGATCATCTCGACCCGCTTCAACAGCGTAACATGCAATGCTGCAAATAATATCCTCGGTGGAAGTGGCACGCCCCTTGAAAGGAGATAGTCCACCACAGAGACAAATCCTCGCACCACAGCGATGTAGATCGGTGGTTTGTCGTCAGCGTCGAGTTCGCAAGGGCTACAGCCCGTGTTGACAAGAAGGTTTGTGATAACGAGGCACGTCTTCTCGTCAGACAACCTCATGGCTACGTGAAGAGGAGTATCACCATTGTCCGCAAAGGCGTTCACGATAGCTTCTCGACATGTTAATCAAACGATCCTCCGCATTCGAATTGAAGGCTTACCATGAGTATGCGATGCCGAGGATATATCCAAAGCTGATTGTCGATTCATGGAAAGTAGAGTCTTCACAACGAGAATGCACCCCTTTTCCACGGCAACGAGGAGCAAAGTCTCTGCAAACCCAACCTCAACGAGTCTCCTTATGGCAAGTATCAGCTCGTCCCCACTCTCTGGTTGTTCGTGGTCTTCCACATCGTCAATGAGTGCTTCCAGAAGTCGCCGGTTATCCCAGGAAGTGATCGCCCATCCGGCGAACTCAGCCGTGTACAACATGCGTTGGATAATGTAAAGTGGGAAATCATGGGGTTGTTCTCCAAGCACGTGCGCAAGCAAACGATCGGAGACAAAGCTTCCTTGCGCTAAAAGTATATCGACAATTTCTGCGTGCCAATGATCAATAGCAACCTCCAGTGGGGTTGCCTTGTGATCTATAGCGTTACCAACACCCGAGTCACCTGAGTCTGAGCCATCTTCATCCAGTTCTTCTGCGCCCACGGCGTCCGCGTCCGAATTATTAGTGGCCATGTCATCGACAATCAAACCACGATTATTTACATTGGCACCTCGCGAGATCAGGATTCTAACATGCTCGATCTTGCCGAAATGCGCAGCATATACCAACGGATTCGTCCCCTCCCTTGGTGCAAAGGTAGTACAACAGAGGAATGTTTGAAATAGTGGGTCGGACGCAAAAGCAATGAGGGTATAAATCGTGAAATCGTGACCCGACGTTGGCCAAGGAACCCCAGAGCGAATCGATGGGACCGATTTGCACATTTGGTCCCACTCCCAAGTGTATCGGTGAATCGTCACTTGAAAAGTTTCCATGTCTTTTAAAATCTCCGCATTGTCCGACCCAAGATGAGCAAGATGGTTGAAACCATCGGAGAGCACATATTTGAGGAATGGGCGAGACGCATACGATGTAGTAAGCCCGAGGTCCCGGTCCCGCATTAGGATAGACGATCGATTCTTGGATTCCTTCATTTGATCGAGGCAGAATGCGATATAGGCCATGCAGAGCCTTGCCAATCGCTCATGCGCATCTTCCAAGACAATGTGATATCGTGGCAATTTGGCGTAAACGAGTTCTCCGACAAGGTACTCCTGGACAATCAACCCGTAAGTTAAACGGCAGCAGGAGAGGACCAGCGTTGCAGTGGAGTGAGCTCACCTTGACGCTCATATGAGAGAGGGTGATGATGTCGGTCTCTTCGTGATGGACCACAAGGCTTCTGCAGACGTCCAACAAATCGGCACCTTTTATCAACGCAAATCTGGTGTCTAAAACTCGCCGTTTCCGGTCAATCGCGAGGGCTTCAAGAAGTTCGCGCATGCGCATGGGTCGTTGGGAAGCTACTAGCCATACCAATGCACGTCGCACTAGTCGTGCATCAGAAAGTCGCCTGTCTATTGCGAGAAGAATCCTCCTGTACGTCTCTTCAAATCCTTCCGGAAGGCTCTCGAGCACCCTTCGAATTTCTGATACCGAGGTACATTTTTCTAGCGTGTCGATCTGGCATTGTACCCAACGAAACCTTGAACGCGCAACCGTCAGTCCGATCACGTAGTAGTAAGATCAGAATTCCCTACATGCCGTCTGCCCTTGCGCATAATTTGGATCGGATTTCCTCTTTCAGCCTCTCATCGAACGTTCTCAACCGACGACGTGAGTCAAGCTCCCTTGTAACATGGAGAAGGATGTCAGCCGACAATTCACTGGCCATTTTATCCATCGATATGCATGGGAAGGGAGAGAGAATGCTGATGATGTTCTGCAGAGGTCGAGTGGTGGCAAATATTCGGACATCACCACTGCTCATGATGAGCCCATCAAGGAGGCTCTCCACCTCTCTGCACTCGTCGAGTGCGTCGACGACGACGAAGGGTGTTCGAGGGCATAATCTTGCTACTTTGCATAGATAACGTGACAGTCCCTTGGGATTATAGAAGGAGTCAGTACGACTGTCGCTCTCCTTGAGTAGCTCGTCTAGCAGATCCTCCGGGTCGGCCATAACATCACAGAGATGGGCCGTTAACTGGGCGAGAATGGAACGCATGACTTCGACAGCGCTAGTAGACCGCTTCATCCGAAAATCACAGTAAAAGTAGGCCAGGAATTCTCCATCGTTCATCGTGTTATTGAGGTCATCGATAACGAAGGAACTACAAGCGTGGTCAGCATCTCCGCTTCACTAACACGAAGCGCTAACGTACGCTAAAACCGATTTTCCAGCACCGGCTGTGATCAACTTCGTGTCAGGAACAGAAAGACTTGGAGCATTGCAAAGCACACCTTTCCCCTGTAACCACAGAAACGAGTCTGCCCCCTCCCTCCAGGACCTATACACATCCATAGCAGGTAACCACATGCACGTGTCGGATTGACGTATGGACGAGGTTTCTCGATGATTCCTTGAGCAAATCACCCCGTCAAGTAGTCTAATCAGTTTATTTAATTTCTGAGCTAGGTGTGTGATATCGCCGTTAGAGTGGCTTATGCCCCCAAGGATTAACTGCACATACAAACAATTTCCTTCCTCTGGTTTTTTATTGTGAAGTTCTTGATTAGTGTGGGCTGAGGTTGTCCATGTCCTTGCACACGATCCTCCCTAGTATGGTTGAGGGACAACACTAACTTGGCTTGAGAAGGCATAGCCTTTCTGGGATCTTCTTTCTCGTAGTTCCTGTGTAATGCTGTCATGCACGAGGTTCATACTGAATACTTGGCACTCACCAGACATCGATCGTGAGCAAGAAGTGAAAGTGAGCCTTGTGTGCATGGAACAGCGCAATGGCCGCATTGATGTCGTCTTCTTCGCAGGCGGATTTCGTTGGGGTGAACCCAGAAAACACTTGTACTTCATGATCAACTCGGATATTGAGGATTCTCTCCATCTCTCTCAACGTATCCAAACACGTATCGGGTTCGGCATCGGACAACCAGTCCACCAAGCGGTCATCGAGCATATAATGGCGACGAAGTCGTGGTTCGTCGAGAATTTCGAGGATGGCTCGAGAAGCATCAACAATTGTTTGGAACTCGGATTCGAGTCGAATGAGGGAGTGTTGTCGGACCCGTCTGACGCCTCGAGTGGTGGAATACCGAGATGTAGCGTTTCGGACTTGCTGCGTGGCAAGCACGATCGACTGTAGGACACTCTTTGCAGAGTCCATGGAGTCGTGGCGATTATAACCTCGAAGCTGATAACGTATTTCAATACCTACCCACCGGCACTGCCATTTGCTGTGGGCATATTTTTGTTTGAGGCGCGTTCAACAGCTGGCACATAGACGCCCGCACTGTCAGCCTAAGGGAGGTTGATATGGAGTCACTGTGCGTGAGCGATATGTTTGATACCGCTACAAGAGAAATTTAACTACATACTACGCGGTACGAACTGACATGTATCTTCTAGTGTCACGGTGGTGCCGCCAGCCCCCAAAAACAGTGGCAAGAGTAGTGTATGATTATGGTTGCACCTGGGTGTAAGGTATGGAGCCGGTATCGGCGTGGCTGATAAGGCTAAAATAGTGTCGCCGTTGCAACCGCCGGTGGTCGTGACCGAGATTAATGTCACGGTCGCTCTCGCCAGTAATAAGTATGTATGCAAGCTGACACATCTCAACATCTGCTTCGCGAATGCAGCCCAGGACATCAGACTGCGGGTCCGTGGGCGCCGTGTGTGGATCCAGACGAGGAGGAAGAGGTAGTAGAGTCGCATTCGCTGTCATCGTCATCCCCTCGAGGCCTGGACATCACCTCGACAGAGTGCTCCACGTCCTCCAACATTCTCCGAACGAACCCACTCCCAGCGACGCTCGCTACCAAGTTCAAAAAGGTTTGCATCTTGGACCTCTCCTCTTCTAGCTCCGCGTCTGCTAGCCCGGCTTCTACGTACGCGTTTGCCGCGTCCGCTTGGGCTTCTGAGAGGCACATTTCGAGGTGGGCGCGTTGACGCATCACGTCGGCCAGCATTTGATTGAGCCAGGTGGGATCTTCCTCGGTAAGAGGGGGTGGTGGTGGATAGGCAAGCGCCATGATAGGAGGGTCGAGCGTCAAGTCCGATGGCACATTCGGGAGTGGAGCAGGGAATTTCGAAGGGGGAGGAGGGGCGAATTTCGGGATCCAGCACCCGTCCGGCGGAGGCGGGGGAAATTGCTCAAAAGGCCATTCGACAGGATCGATGACATTTTGGAAGCGAGCTTCTTGAGCTTGAGCTCGTTCGATCGCTGGAGACATCGAGGGCATTTCAGAAATGTAAGGCAGATAGTAGCCAGGAAGTAAAGAGTTCAATGGTCTTTGGTCAACTTACGGTTTGATCTGTCTGTGTTCTCTAAACGGTAGTGTCCAGTGTGGACCTGGCTGACTTTCAAGCTGGGTGGGTCTAAATATCAGATCTATTGTTCTGTACGTCTCGAAGGCTTCTCCATTGTTCTGCTTCCGTTCTGATTGGATTTAGAGCCCGCAATTGGGTAGAGAAAATATTCACATGTCATGTCGAGCACAGCTGAGACACTCAACCGGTCACCATGCAAAATTAAAAACCTGTCATCCAGTAAAAGTATGTACTCACCTGTAGGCAGACGGACAGTCCACAGCAGGCTGGGTCACAACAGCAACTGCTCGGATAAGTTTCTTCAGTATTCCACTGTATGTTGACCATTGCTCAGGCACTGCGTGCGCGTTTCGTGCTGGAAGCCCGCAGTTTCGAAGGGCAATTGTCCAATTAAAGGCAACGGTGACTCGGTAGTATTATGATGCACAGATACGCGCCTGGAGATAACCGGTCCGCATTTCGCATCACTCAGTTGCCTACTTTGTCACCCAGGCCTTGATATCAAGTCGTTTTCAC
>JBBPQN010001210.1:0-10007 GCA_038092575.1 Boletus subluridellus | reverse complement strand
CGGAACACAGGTTCGGAGGATGCTAAGAAGCGGAACTAATACTAATGCGGAGGAATGGAGGTAACGGAAGATGTATGTAAGTAGGGTCGTAAGTATGGACAAGGTCCGGGGGTCAGAGGTTGTGTCTCGAATGAGAACATACCGGAGTTCGTATGTACAAGAATCGGAGTTGGTCCGGAGGACCGGGGTTGGACTTAGAGAATTTCCGGGATATGACAAATGTCCAGTCTGATGTAGTTTTTTTGTGCCTTTTTGCAAGGTAACCAAACCAGACCAATCTTGTAATGATTTAAATTTTCATATGAGTGGACTGAAACTGGTTGCAACTGGTCACCACCACCCTTTGATATAATTTATACATGCATGCAATATATCTAATAGCAATTATTATTACTTAAATGCAATAACTACTATGAAGAAATATCAAGCCAACTTGTCTATAATATGTATTCTTTCATATCATTTGGTGGGCTTGCTTATCTTTAACAATACAGTGGTGTCATTCTTGAAATATAAATCAACAAGTTGCACACGGATCATAAGCATAGATAATCTGGGCTGAGGGGAAAATGAGGCAGTACTAGAAAACCACCTAAAAAAGCAAGTCATTGTCTATATGGAGTAAATCATCCAAGAATGTACTATATTCCAAGGTAATGACCCTAAGGGTGTAGGCCTTGTGTGTGTTAAGTCTGGGTAAACTCTGAGGGGGGAACAAACTCCGGAACACCAGAGTTGTCTAGCGGACGGGACTTGACTTCACCATGTGTGGTGCGCCCTTGTTAGGAGTCCTGTTGTCCCAGAATTTACTGAGGGTCAGAGGTAGACTTAAGACGTACTAGACATCAAGTCAAGCGGAGGGTACAGAGAAGAGTCTTTGAGACTCAAGCAGAGAGAAGGAGTTAAACTAACTTGATATTCAAACTAAAGGGAAATACAGGAGTTGCGGAGGTTTATATACTACGGAGTCCTAGGGGATTACTAACAGAGTGGAGCTGGTTTGTAAGTAAGGAGTCGGAGGTAAGATAAAGCCAGAGCTGTGTTTCTAAGCAGAACACAGGTTTGGAGGAGTTTGTAGGTACAAGAAGCGGAGTTGGTCTGGAGGACCAGGGTTGGACTTACTGGATTTCCGGAATATGACAGTGTGTATGTGAAGGAGAAAGAGCAAGTGTGTAATTAAAAGAAGGACAAGTAAGAAAATCTGTAACAATATCCCTTTATTATGGTCTAAATAAAGCTTGTCTTGAAATATATTAAATATAATAACTATATATATATTGCATATAAATTAGATTAAAGAAATAATTAAAGACAAAGGCTCTAACTTTTTCATACATATTATATTTTATATGCAAATTAAGACCTAAATTTTCTGCATATTTTATACAAATCTCATTAATTAGTTAATTAATCCAGTGGTTGCTTCTAAATATATACATCCAAGTGTATAGATTAGTGGTTTAATTTGCAGAGCTATTGTATGCACTTTGCATTTCTGAGAATAAGGATAATTTTAGGATATTGTCTAGAAAAAATAACTGAAACAATGCATTTTATCTATACATGTAACAATTAAGTGTATTTTAGCTATTTTATGTGTTTCTTGATCATGATTTGATTGCTATACTATCAACTTTATTTTAATAGATTCTTGGATTGGAAATTTCTATCATGGGTTATTGAGATAATTATAATTTAAGCATAGAAAAAAGAGTACACACCTAGAATTAATAGCATAGTATTGATCATAAAATAGGAAGTTGCATAAAAATTAATATAAATTGCATACAAAATTGCCATTATTTGTATTATTGATATATTTTAATTTGAAAATGTACTAGATATGAGGAAATGGCAAAAATTAGTTTTAAAGTTCTAAATTAATTAATAAATTTATATTTGCTATATTTCATAGGAATTTCTTTTTGGATTTTTACAAATTCAAAGTAAAGAGTGTTAATAATGTAAATATTTATTAATATTTGAATTATTGAAACAAATATGCTATTATGTCATTAATTCAAGCTAAATCTCATATATATTAAGATTTTATTTCTATCATATTTATTAATTTTATGAAATGGTTTTCAAAGTGAAATTAGATCATAATTATTTAAATGAAATTACCACCTCAAAAATATATTATATGATTAAAATAAAATTAGTTTTATTTTTCATGATAAATAAACAACTCACGATTTAATCATTGCTATTTAATTATTATTATTGTTTTTATATGATTTGCTCCAATAATATCATATATAAAATATTTATTTAAAATTAAGTCTATTGTTATATTATTATTTAATTGTTGTTTTGAACTTAATATCTATCTCAATTCAAATTTTCTACCTTTTTGGATTATTTAAAGTTATCATAACAAATCTTGAATAGCTCTCTAATTCTGTATGGTAAATGTGATGTGAAGATAGACTATAACATTTACTGAATGGTTCTTAAGTGACAAATTATGTACTAGTTAGCAATATGAATATATAAGAAATAAGGTTAAAAATTATAACTTTCAAAACTAATTCCAACTTCTTAACTCTTGTTTCTTTCAAAATCAAATCAAATCTATTAAGAAATCATAGCCATTAGGGGTATTTATAGTAATGAATGTATCAAGACCAAATTCTATATGTCCAAAGGTAAAGTACTCAAATAGACTTAGTTGGTCTTTGAAATGAAATATATTGCTAAGCAGAAATTTACTAACAGTAATCAATTATTCTAATCAGTGCACTAATAAATAAATATTAAAATGGTACTTTCATTAATATTGTGAATTTTACACTCCTTATATTGAATAATTTAAGAATATAAAAGTTATCTCATCAATATAAAAAGTATCTTATTAGAAGATTTATATTCAAGTAATAATCATATATTGTATTTATTATATTTTCATTTTTTAAGTTTTAAGCATATCCCTGGTTATTGCAGGTTATTGTTAATATATTTTTCAAAGATCCTATTACTATTAACATCTAAATAAAACTATCAATCTAAAAACAAATATGTAAACTAAATAAAGTAAATAGAAACATTATATAATTAATTTATACATAATTCACAATGGTGTTGATAAAATAAAATAAGTGCTTCCATTGGAAATCTCATTGAGTGGGTAATTGTGTCACAGACCCTCTGTTATCTATGAAAAAATATTAGGCAGAAGAGCATGAGGATATATCATCATTCATTAATTTTGACACTGGCTTGTAACTACTAGCCTAGTACTTGTCTACTATGCAGGGGACTTGGAAGTTATGGTGCTGCATTACACATTATGTTGCTACCTTTAGCAACCAAGTACCATGAGCTGCACTGTGCCTGAAATTTTAGCAACCAACCTCCCATTAGGTGTTATTTTTAGCAATGCAACCACCCTACCATTATGCATTATAGTTGCTTCCATACAGAAAGCTACAGTATGCAATGGTAGGCCATATGTAGGTTGCAGAAGTCCCACAGCTTTGTTCATTTATAGTACAGGATTTATTTATTTATTTACTTTGAGTCAATATCCATTGGCTCACCATCACCCTGGGGCTTGGCTGTGATGAAAATGTGCCTCAACTTGTCTGGCAGGGGGTATTTGCACCAATATACATTCAGAAGTCTGCTGTTCAAATGTCCAACATGCAGTAAAATGTCCTGCTCAGTGATCCAGCTGGACCTCCATGTGCACTTTCTGCAGGTTATGTGAATGCAGTGCTTTTTATACTTGAATAGGAGGCCTTGCCTGGAGTGTTTGCAGCCAGGGGTGTCACACTGGATGAACTCAATACCCCAGGGCCTGATGGTGGGAATGTGGAGGGCGATCAAGCAACAGGAATGAAGGCATTGCCACAGTCCTTGTGAATGCAAACAATGTTGGTGGAACACAGAAGACCAATGTCATGGCCCACAGCATGTAGGGTGGTGTTCCAAATGCCGTCCATTTTGTTGACACCGATGTTCTTGATAATGTGACTGATGGCCCTCTGGTAGAGCTGCATGTCAGGTGAGGCAGTACCAAAGCCCATCACAAAATCAAATGCTGAGCTGAAGCTGCAACTTTTGGATGTAAAAAAAACAGTAAAAGCAGTGAGAAAGGAAACTGCTGCCCATCTTTCCACTGTCAACTTTAAGCCCCCTAAGATCTCCAGAAATCTGACTGATGCGCCCCCTACAACCAGGAAAAGTCTCCTCCAGCCACTGCATGTCACTTTTGAGCTGTTGTATCAAGACTGAGTGGAAACCTGGGGGTCTCCCTGCTGCCCATGTATATAGAAGGCTTGGGTGATGGCATCTGGAAAGGATCCCCCACAGAAATGTCAGATGGCCTCCAGCACCATCAATGAACCATTGGATGTAAGCAGCAGGTCTGATTTTGGCTCAACTAAAAGCTGCAGCACTGTGAACATACTGCATGGCAGGCTGCTATGAAGGGAGCACTTGTTAAAGCAACATGCCTCAACCATGGGCACTTCAGTAGCAGTGTGTGCAGATTTTCACATGTCTATACATATGTCACCAGAATAACTGATGAAAGCAAGTGTGTAAGTTGATGCAAAAAAAAAACAAAGTCTGAAAGAGAGGGCACATATGTTTTTGGGCTGGGCATAGTACTGATGCTTGAAGTCCAGGGAGAGCATGGCAGGGAAGAAGGAGATTTCTGGCAAATCTGCAAGGGTCACCAGGATCATGGGCCATGTGAGCTTGGGCCTTTGCCTGATGCTATAGCTGATGAATTCATGCTATAAGGAGGCTGGTCAGATGCAAACATGGGCACAAGGGGGGATCAGGTATACTGGAAGGGGGCTGCCAATTTGCCAATCACTGTTCCCTCACCTGTGGTGGCAAAGAACACAGCAAAACACCATGCCAGGTTTGACTGAGTTGAAGAAAATGCAGCCTAAACTGCCCCTCTCATACTGGTGGCACACTAAGGTGCCACAATCAGCACAAATACTGGTGTCTTGGAAAAAATTGCCACAGAAGTCACAGTACTCCTTCTTCACAGCAACCTTGCCCTGGCTGCCTGTGGAAGTGAGCATGACTGAAAGAGGAGGTTGGCATGAATGCCCTATCTTGGCTTGTTTAGGCACCAAAGGTGGAAGTGCTTGGGCCAGCAACAGCACTGGAAGACGAAGTGGGGGAAGGCTCATCATCAATGTGGTGGAGAGCACAGACCTGGCCATGGAATTTGAGGGTGGTTAGCATCTGGAGAAGTGGTAGGTGGAAGAGTGACACATTTCTGATATTATTTCAAATCCAAAAAGACAACAGTTGAGTACACAAAAAAACAATAGCCATGTACCCATGCACCCTGAGTCTGTGGTCATGTGTACAGTGCTGCTGGAGTTTCTAACCAGCAGTCCAAACCCACTGGGTGGGGTCTACATTCAGTATAAGGGAAAAACAGCACCTATTTGCAGCAAAAAGGACCTGCACCAATCTAAATGTGCATCTACTTCTATACTAGTTCTTCTTTTGTATCTGGCACAGAGACAAAGCACAGTGTTTCTCACAGCTGGTGGCAGTGATAAAAAGGGCCACCAATGGAGCAGACACAGGATAGCTGTGCCAAAACATATTGAAGAAGGACTTGTCCACAGGCATGACATATTTGCTGGCATCCTCATAGGTGACCTTAGGTAAATGCCAGCTGCACAGCATGCACAATATTTGAACACCTTTTGGGCTGGATTGCATGTTGAAATCATAAGAGGTTGGATTGCACTCCTCTTTGCCACAGGCGGAAAACAAGATGCCCCATGGGCAACTGGGTAGGAAATGCAAGGAGATCTCCCTTGCTGTTGGCTTTGAATCAGGACCATGATACTCCTTGAAGAGGACCATGATGCTGTTTGTCTGCAAGAGATGCAGGTCATGACAAACAGCCTGCAACAACATGTCCCAGAGGTCGCCAGTCTGGTCAATGGCAATACATTTGACAGTTTCAAGCAGTGTGTTTCTGACCTGGTGGCCAATTGTTGAAGAGCTGTCAAATGTGAGAATGAAGTCAAACAAGTCCCTGTAGGTGGCTTGGCAATCAGAGCAGTAAGCATGGAGGTTGTACTCTTTGACTCACCAGTGTAGCAACTTCATCAGGTGTGCAAAACCTTCTTCCTGAGTCACTGTAGGAGGACAGGAGGACAGGAGCAACCCCCTCCAGTCACTACAAAAGGAAGGAGCTGTGTTATACCAAGGATTCTCTGGCATGATGGCTGGAGTTGTCCTCTTGATGTGTGGGTGATGCCCTTTTGTGACAGTGGCCTTCACCATGGCCTGCATGGCAGGCAAGAATGTGCTCCCACAAAAGTTCTGCAGTAGTAACTGTGTGTGTGAAAATACTGGGGCAGTTGCATCTCCAGCATACTGGAATTGGCCTGTATGGGCATCAGAGTGGATGTCAAGGATGATGAAGCAGTTGGTGGGCACACTGGAGTTGATGAAGAGCTGGATGTGCTTGATGACCTGTCACATTTGCTCCCTCATGGCTGCTGTGGAAAGGTTTATTGTGAGCTCCACATAGATGAGTGAAAGTTGTAGGAATTCAGCAGTGGTATTTCTCAGGGTGGCACAGCTTACATTCTATGGAGCTGGTATGTAATGCTCTAGAAACTCCAGTGACAGTGAATTGCAAATAAATTGCATGGGGGCTGTTTGAAGAGACGTGGTAACAAGTACCATCAGCCAGATAAGTTTGGAGTGAGTCCAAGTGGCATACCTATGAAAGCTGTACTGGAGGAAGGTGGTGGTGGTAAGCAAGGGAAAACATGATGAGGGGGAGTGGGTTTAATGGGCAAAACACCTGACATCTTCTCCAGCACTTGGCGCTAACATTTGGCATTGCATGGGGGCCAAAGAAACAGTGCAGATTCCTTGACAGTGCCATAGAAAATTCACCCATCTTGTATATCACAGGAGAATTGGACACAGACATAGGCCCTGCACTTAGTACATTTGTGGCAATTGCTGCAGGCAAGGCATCTGCAAAAACTGCAGTAAGCCTTTTCTACAAGGAGGCAAAGTTTAGGTCCAGATGGCACTCAGGCTAAAAGGAGGTAAGCAATACAGGGCAGGGTTAGTGATGGGAAGCTTTTCTTGCCTTCAGCCAGAGGCAGCTTTAGAGGCAAGGGTCTGGAGTACAGTGAGATATACTGGCATGACAATGATGGTGCTTGTTTGGGCATGCTGTTGCTGGAGAGACTCTTGACTGCAAGAAGAGGAATGGGTTGGGTTCTCTGGGTTAACAATGGGAGTTTATCTGAATGTCTTAGCTGGTGACACACTGGCAAAGAGAATGGAGGACAATAGAGTGCACTTGCAAGGGGGACAATAAAATATGTCCAGGTTACCAGAATGGCAAAACATGTGCCCAGAAAATACAATAAAATGTGTTCACACCAAGGGCAATATGATACATTGCCTAAAAGCACCCTGAAAATGCATGGAAACCCTAACACTGCAACCATAATGAGAATACATGGAATGCTGAGACTGCAGTTAGGTTAGGTAGTGAACCCTAAGCAGCAGTGTATATCCCTAGGTATTTTTTTGTATATATATGTATATATTGCTGTGGTCTATGTATTGCCCCAAAACTTGTAACTGAATATGTCTGGCCATAAAGTATGAATGAGATGTCAAGGGAAGAAGACATACTCTATTGTTATGATTAAAAATACAAGGAGATTAATCTACTATAGCTTGTCCTAGATCCACCAGCTTGGGCTAAAAAATGTGATGTTGTGTGAGCACTGCAACTCCCTGTTATTTTGCAAAACTGGTCCAATGGAATTACTACAGATTATTTACAGGAGCTCACCTGATAAGCAGAGTCAGCTGAAATAATGTTTTGTCCATTGAGTCTATTTTGGGAAAGAACTATTATCTAATATGTTTGCACTTGTTTGCATCAAGTTCATTTTTTTTTATTTCTGTTTCTCTTTAAGTAGCCATTTGAATCCTCCACCATGACCAATGTGCATCTCAATAGAACTGCTGCTCCCCATGGCCTCAAGCTGTATGGCAAAGGCTGGGGGCATGCTTCCAGCAGGTGTTGTGGTGCCTGTCCTGCTGTGTTGGTGGGCATAGAATACCCAAGGCATTGGGTGTGGTGTCTGTGACTACAATGGATGCCCAGCTGTGCCAGTTAGGCATCGCATCTGTGGCAGTGGACATTGTATTGCCATATCCTGCACTACACCAGAGGGGCTGACCTTGGCCTGCCAGCCGCAACAGCTGCCCTTTGCCACATCAACTGTCAGTCCAGTCTGGTTTGGTTTTCTTTTTTCTTTCTGCCCTCAAGCTGCACAACAGAGGACTGGGACAGGGTTTCAACAGGCCTTGTGGTTTTGTTTTGCCCTTTTTTTTTTTTTTTTTTTTTTTTCCTGGAGCTTGCCAGGCAGAGGGCTGCTGTGGCAGGCTGCAACAGGCCTTGTAACACCTGCCCTGCCATGTTGGTGGGCATAGAGCACCCAAGGCATTGGGTGTGGTGTACACAGCTTATGATGCATGCCCAGCTGTGCTAGTTGGGCATTGCATTTGTGTCAGCAGATATCGTGTCACCATGTCCTATGTTGCACCAGAGGGGCTGACCTTGGTCTGCTGGTTGCAACAGCCACCCCCAGCTGCACTAGAGATTTATTTCATTTCCAATATACTGTAACCCTTTACTACCTGCTGCCTATAGAGGTGGGCAGGTATCAAAAAAAAAAAAAAAAGAGGAGACAGTAATGCAGAGCCCTGCACTTGGATGTACTGTGGACTTCAACCCCATTGAAAAACCACACCAATCACAAAATCAAGAACCTGAATGTTGCCAGTGTAGAGGTTGTCAATGGCATGTGTCACACAGATTGCAAATGCCAACCTGCCATATTCAGAGACAATCTGATGTTGGCAGCTCAATGCCTCTCAGGGCCATATGCCAGATAAGTGGCAAGAGCAGCTATGGACAGCATGCCCAACATGTCCACCCATACACTCATCCATCTATACATCAACAAAATGTAAACATTGGCTTCTCTGTAAAGTACATCGTAAGACACACATATTGATTGTGTATACTTGTCAATCCATGCCAAGGGCTCTTGGATCACTGCATCTTCAGCTCCGTACACTTGGATGGATGCTTGGACAAGCAGAGCAAGGCAATGCTTTGCAGATGTATCAACATCACTCACTCAGACCTGCCATGGCAGCTCTAAGATGACCCAACACCAGGGATGTTGCATTGTCCATCTCTTGCTTTGCTGAGAGGTGTGCTTTCCCACCCAAACATAGGCAGGATGTGTTGCTTACAAGGGTCAGACAAAGCAAAACAAAGAGCCTGTGCCATGCAGAAATAATCTTGTCTGAACTGTAGACCACATGAGTGAGTGTGACATGAGCCTGATGCAAATGTGGGGCAATGTCAGTGTCCCCCATTGAAACACATGAAGTACAAAGTCATGAGTACAAAGTATGGTGTTAAAAGCACAAAGAAGAATTCTGGTTGTAACCAGTATGAAGTTCAAAGTACATGGGTTGTTGAAAAAATAAAACAGGTGTAGTGACAACATTTTTAGATCTTGAGACAGGAATGCTTGCATACTATCCTTGTGGTCCGTGTCCCCAGCTTCTGAATCTGATGCCCTGCACCTGGCATTTGGATCTAACTGGAAAGATAACAACACATTGGCAGCCTATTGAGCTGCTGTTATGAGACCCCATGCTTGGTCGACCATCATGGCAGTGGGTTCAAGGTCATAATATATGAGCAAGTTGAGTACTTTAGCCCAGAGTGTTAGTTGAAAACACCTGCCAAACAGCTCCTCAAGGGCCTCAACCATAGGGGGAATTTCTGTTACACAGGAAAAGTCCATGAAGTTCTCTATAATTGTTGGCCCTGGCTGCAGGGCAGTCAAGAGGGGGTTTAGCTGCACCTGCAGGAGGGGGGTCTGCAACATCCAAAGGAAGGGGGTCTGTGATGCCCAGAGGAGGGGGGTCTGTGACATCCAAAGGAGGGG
>JBBPQN010001209.1:0-10011 GCA_038092575.1 Boletus subluridellus | reverse complement strand
TTCTCTCATCAGTCGAAGGTCTGGTTACACCCGGTAAGGCTAATAGCACCGATGATTCCCTACTGACTCCCCCGCCAGGTAACGTCCCTGGAAGCTCTGATGAGAACAATGACTCGCAGGACGTACCTGCACTTGAAATGGCGATGGCAGGCTTTCCTTCTGTTCCTTTCGCAGTGCCAGCATCCACGTGTGGACCTGCTGGTGGCTTGCCTTGTGCTTTGCAGCTCGACGGCTCAGTCAAGTCCATTAAATTGCACCTTCGTCTGCACGGTCATAGGCATCCACAGCGGCAGACTGTTCAGTGCCCGTGGATGGGATGTTCCGATACCTTACAGTGGATGAATATCCCAAGGCACATCAAGTCTATCCATCTGGGTATTCGATTCAAATGTTCCAACTGCGACAAAGTGTACACTCGACTGGAAGGGTTAGCAAGGCATACCGCATTGCTGAAGTGTCACGGTCAGTATCTGTTCTGCATCGACAAAAGCGTACTCACCACTGAATGTTCTGTAGGCGCTACATCCACGGGGGAGTAGAACATTGTGGTGAGCTAACCTAAAAAAATTGTCACAACCACAGGGGTGCTTAGATCTTTTTTTTTTTGTTCTGTTCTGCGTCGTCATTATGATGTATGCGCACGCTGAGATAAATTAAATCGTTGATGCCCAATCCTTACTGCATACCCGCTGACCCGATGATACAGCTGGAGTGCTAGCATACCGCCCACGATTTGATCAATTTGATCCAGAGCCTGAGAGTTGACGAATGGCGAATACTATAAACAACTTGTGAACAGAAATAACCCAGAACGTTGACGATGAGATAACCACGACGAGGTTTTGCACCCACCTCACCGATTTAGTTGGGCCACTGAGTAACATTTTTGCAGAGGCTCGGCGGAGGAAAAAAGAATCTAGTTAATGGGTAACAGAGCGTGCACTGATTCATGACTGTATCATAACCGGCTATCGCCGTTGTCAGGGTTCAGTTACGTGTCGTGTGGAACATGAGTTGAAACTAATGCACTTGCAGGTGCTCAATGATTCAATTTCGCTCCCGCCTTATAAGATACCGCTTGCTAGACCCCTGCCTCATAACCTGAGGAAGTCAACGATGTTGACGAGGATGAGGTCCACACGAAGCGGGAGGAACCCGGGGGCGTTTTATATAAGAGCCTCCCGTAGAGATGCGGAGGGGGTGGTGTAAGTGGCGTGGATGAAGGGTGACGCATGCGCTTCCGCTCGACCACGTGGAAGACCAGGAGGACGCGCACGTAGGGCTGCTCCGAGTACACCTGCGAGGAGGAGGGGTCGTGGCTGTGGTAGAGGACGTGGTTGTGGGAAAGGCTTGACGGCCCGCTTCTCGGGGGAGGGCGAGGGAGAGGAAGGCGAGGAAGGCGGAAGCACATAGCGCAGAGTTGGAGATAAGGTGTACTATATTGAAGGCGACGAGTACGTACGCACGGGAGACCAAATTGATATCCAGTCGACCCCCTCCTAACGCATACCAGGTATAACCCAAACTCCCTACCTTTTTGGAATTCCCGAGCAATTAGTTTGCGGGTATTTTGTAACCATAACCCACAGGCCATAACCCATACTTAGGGTCGGGTAATGCTAACACAGTACCAAATTGGGAAATTCATATTATATAATCAGTCTTTGGACTTGTCTCGGATAGCAACCAAGCTCGAAGGCGCCCACGGACAGAGTGGATACAGGCATTTTACCTGACTCAGAGTACTCAATCCTCTGTGTCCATTGCGTACCTCATTCATACGACAGAAGCCATCGACAACTCCACCACACTTGCACATGCTGAGATGCGCGTGCCTTGGATGATCTCTGTTAGATTTTATTGTTTTATTTATTTACTGATCGCCAATGATTATTACGAAGGCTCGCATATTCGCCGACACCACTGCCAATGGTTCTTTTCAGTGGCTCTGGGTGGGGTCTGTTCAGTGATGGACTGCATAGTGCTGCCAGGAAAGAGCATGTTGTCTCGGGAGGGTCTCACCGAGGAGGACTAGATGTGTGAGGCCGCCGGGAGAGTTCACGAGATGAATACAGAGTGGATCTAGATGGGCAAGGAGCGAGGATCGCATGCGGGGGTATCCTAGAAGACAGTTCCAGTTCTGGAAATGGAAAGGAGAAAGAACAGACGTACGGCGCGATGGATGTCGATAGCGAAGGGGACGTGGGGCAAAAGAAAGGGCAGAGTTCCCGTTGGGTGTGTACGAACCACACACGGACCTCGTACACCGCGCGCTTGAGCTTGCATCTCTTGGACTCACCGATCGTTGATGTTGTTCTTTTTCGAGCAGACCGTGCGGACACGCAGCCGACCAAGTCTCGCTGAGAACATTTTGGTCCTTGGTGCGTTCTCGGCGGTATGAAGGTAGGGAATGGTGCATGGGCCTTGGCTTGGGTGGACACCTGTCTCGAGCCCGCGGGTCCGAATGACCCAGATCCGCACATGACAGAGGGATGTCACGGTGTTGATGGCTTCTTTGAGCTAGCGCACCGGTGCATGGAACAACAACGCTCACTTACTGTGGCGTTTTATGGTAATACGAAATGGCATTCACCTTTCTCTCCGAGAACAGAATTGACGTCCACAGGTTTGGGGTGGCTTCACAAAAGGAAGCATGCTCAAGGACTATCCGGTGACGCTGGCAGCGTCATCCACCAGATTGCCGTGTCTCCCCTTCTTGCCTCATTCCCAGTGCCGCTTTTCTCGCAGCACGCTCCGGGGGTGCCCGCAGTCGCACGCAGTACACTGACTTATGCCATGTATGAAACGATAGTGATCTACTGAGCGATCCGTTCAAAATACTGAACACGATGTTCTCGCGTTTTCACCTTGATGGAATCCGTGTGGCAATCTTGTTCACCGCGTTGTACTGACTCGCATGACGTTGGGCGCTCGATTTGATGGATTTACATCAGTCGAATCTGCAAGTCTGTCTGCGTGTTTCGAGAAGGTACAGACAGAAAGCTTCGATGCTCGGAGGTCATGGAACAAACAAAGCAGAGGTTGAATGGGAATGCTTCATGACAGTCGTTTGGATCTTGTCCGGCGGCTATCACTTTCAATCCATACCATCTTGGCTGGCTCCCAGGGCCACCGTGGTTTTCCGGATCTTGCCTTACAGTTGGTTCATGTCACCAACCATATGTAAATTTCCTTAGTTGCTGTAAAGTTACTTATTTGTCCACACCGGGGCTATGTGGGACCTGCCCACTTCACCCCCGGGCATTACCCGTCAATGCCACTCTTTCGCCACTGAAGCAGTGCCTTTACATGATGGGAACAACCCGACAGCGAGGTATCACGGAAAATCTCGGTATGATGAAGAGGATGTGAGTCTGCCGTTGTCGAGATCTCACCCGAGCGACAGCAACGGTTTCAAGGAAATTTCCAGTCGTTGTCATGGGAAAATGTACATGAGCAGCATGGAGATAGTCGGCAATGATTACGCTTGTATCCTGAATGTTCTTACTAATGACATGGATGCAAGCCATATTCAAGTCGGATCTGGAGATGCGGCAGAGGAAATTTTGGAAGCAAGTTGAAGTATAGCCAGCGATAGGACAGCGAAGGCGTAAAACGGTAGTACTGTTGCAACTGATATCACCCTAGCCTTCTTTATACTCGATTGGCTCGTCACCTTAGAGGGTCCTGTGATCGCTGTCCACGAGAGTGTCACATTCTAGGAGATTCGCAATAAGTGTTGACTGGGCGAGAAAAGGAGAAACGCACCAGGTCCCAATTTCCGGGGTGGCACTTGCAAAGCAGCTACGATAGACGTTGCTAAACAGCCCTTCGCGCTCCGAATCGAGTGAGCTATCTCATTTGGCCAGCCCACGGGCGTGGAAGATAGGTGGCTGACCTGTGTAATGTTCCACTTCGCCAATCTCTTACATGATCATGGGTGGCCAATATTCAATGACGGGTTTCGCTCGGGCAGACAGGTGGGTCCTGGCATGAAAGCTCCAGCTAATTTTAGTGCCGTATGCAACTAGTCAAGCAAGCATCCTTACACCGCCTTTCTCCGGGTGTGGCGTTGGCAAAGCTTGTGTGACAGTGTGACATGATAAGCTGAGGGACCGGCGAGATGGGGAAAAAAAAACGGGAGTTGCCACGTTTTCGTGGTCTTGTGAGCCAAGGATCACGGAATGTGTCTCGTCTCGTCTCGATGTTGTCGTTAACTCTCTTCAGTTTGTTGCGAAGAGATCACCGTAAATCTGCCATTCAATTCCGTAACGTACGTATATACATAACATCGTCAACCAGCTTTTCCCGGCTCCACCTGAGTGCGCACCGAACAGATCCGAGCAGGCGCAACGGGTCCGCAATCAGTTGCATTCGGGCTCAGCGACCCTCCTGCTTCCAAGTCGTATGATTATTTCATCTGTGCTTTTTGAAACGAGTGGCATTTATGTTTCTTTGTCGGAATTTGTGCGCTGACTTTGGACAAACGTTAACAACGCACATGCAACGCGGACTCTGATATAGAGCACCCGCAGCGAATGAAACACGGATCTTACGTTTGGGTCAGGAACGGAGACAAATGTTCGCTGGGTTATTAATGCCACTCATGTTTCAACCTGCGGGGTGTATACTAGTATCCGATTGCAAGCGTCACCAATATGGTACCCTCGGCTAAGCTGGGAGATTGGCAGCGTAAGTACGTTGCTCACAACATGTCCGCGCTGACAAATGTGGATAATCCAGATTCATCATCCAGATTTATAGTTTTGCTGATGGTTTCCTGAAGTACCTAAGTGCAACGTTGCCATCGGAACAGCAGTGCAGCCATCCAAAGTGTAATCGTGCTTCATTAAGATATAATTGGGCTGATTGCTGTTTCTGACACGAAGCCTCCATGGTCGTTTCCAAAATTCACCAACCCGTTTTCACGGCTGCTGCAGATATAAGAAAGCCTCATTTTTAGAGGTCCTCAACATTCAGCAACCTGACATGCATGAACATACCTTTGGTCTCAGCACACTTTCAAACACAAATCTCACACCTGAGGCAGATGCTCTCCCCCTCCTACTCCCCTCCATCGCCGAGAGCCAGGGAAATCCCACACAGATCCACGCAGTGGTCCCGACTGAGAGGTCCAACACTGACTGGTCCATTCTCCCACTAGCCGAAGGTCTGGTCGCAGCCGGTAAGGCTGATAGCACTGATGATTGCCCTACTGACTCCCCCGTCAGGCGACGTGCATGGAAGCTCTCATGAGAATAATGGCTCACAGGACGCGTCCACACTTGATGTGGCGATGGAAAACTTTTTTGATGTGCCTTTTGGTGTGCTAGCGCCCACCTGCGGACTCGCTGATGGCTTGCCTTGCGCTCTGCAGCTCGATGGCTCAGTCAAGTCCATCAAATTGCACCTTCGTCTGCATGGTCATAGGCATCCACAGCGGCAGACTGTTCAATGCCTCTGGATGGGGTGTTCTGATACCTTGCAGTGGATGAACGTTCCGAGGCATATCCAGTCTATCCATCTGGGTGTTCGATTCAAGTGTTCCAACTGCGACAAATTGTACACGCGACTGGAAGGGTTAGCAAGGCATACTGCATCGCTGAAGTGTCACGGTTTGTATCCGTTCTGCGTCGAGAAAAACGGACTCACCACCAGATATTCTCTAGGTGCTACAAGCGCGAGGGGATAGAAGATAGTGGTGAGCTAACCTGAGAAACATGGTCACAGCCACGCGGTCCTCGAGTCAGATTTATTTGCAATGTTGTTGTCGTTATATGATGCATGCGCGCGTTGAGATAAATCGTTGATGCCCAATCCTTACTGCATAACCGATGATACAGCTGGAGTGCTAGTATACCGCCCACGATTTGATCAATTTGACCCAGAGCCTGAGAGTTGACGAATGGCGAATACTATAGACAACCTGTGAACAGAAATAACCCAGAACGTTGATGATGAGATAATCGCGACGAGGTTTTGTACCCACCTCACTGACTTACTAGTTGGGCCACCGAGTAACATTTTTGCAGGGGCTAGCCATCCACGAAGTACATGATTCATGATTGTACCATAACCGGTTATTGCCGATGTCTGTTACATGCCGTGGAACACGAGCTGAACCTAATCCGCTTGCAGACGCTCAAGGATTCAAGGTTTTCGCTCCCGCATTATTGGTGGATACCGCTGTGCCGACCCCCCGTCTCCACCCAAGGAAGTCGACGATGCCGACGGGGACGACGGAAACATGAAGCGGGATGAATCCGAGGAGCGTTTTATATGAGGAAGAGCCATCGGTGGTGGGTGCCGATGCAAGTATGGAAGTGGAGGGGGGGGACTAGGAGGGGGGTGGCGTGAATGAAGGGTATGATGGAGAGGGCCATGTTTCGAGCTTCAGGGAAGCCTACACAGCATATCCGATGCCACATCTCACCACCACCAGTAGTGTGTGAAGCCATGCCATGCATAGATATGGCGTACGAGGGGGGTCGGATATCTTCAAGAACCCGTGAGCTGGAAAATTGGGAACGGGGAAAGTTGGCAAGTTCTAATTCTGCTGTATGCGGGATGACAGGACGTGGAATATCACATCGGCCGAAGCCTCGAGCGCTAGATCTGGCTTGTAGCTAGCGTATTGCAATAAGTGGAATGTCCGAACCATTGGGCCAAGTTGTGCCTCTTTCCTTTTGGGTCAAATATGTGGCTGTAATAAATTGATCGCCTGGATATCCCCGTGAGACTTTGATCAGGTCCTCTGAGATTCAACTTCAAATCCGGGGCAAGGAAGCAATCGAGCAATCCCAGGCTGTTCTGGATTCAATCGCTTATGTGCATATGTTGAATATTGTTGGTTGCCAGCGCAGCTAAAACTACTCAGGGCGCTGCAGCCTAGGAGTTCTGATACCCGGCATTCGAACTAATAGTCATGCTCCCTGGGTTGCCAGCTACAATCAAGGGGGTACAGGAACGCCGGAGGGCAGTAATAACAGAAAAATAATCGGATCTTGGGGGATCCCTATGTGTCATAATGGTCTCTGTCACGATTACGCCGGGCTCTCTTGGTCACTACCATCTAGTGGGTCGCCTCGCACTGTAGCCTTGCCTTCGAGGAAAGGGTCGAAATCTACTGAATGGATTTACAAGGGGTGCCCGCCAACGTGGACGTTATCGATATTTCGCACGCAGCACTTGTAGGGCAGTTCATGATCTTGGGGACGTGAACAATAGCAGCACGCGAGCAAGCGCGACTTGTGATCTGATGGGCACGGGGGACGGGTCGGAATGGGCCAGACAACCGCCGAAATTTGAGAGACAGAAGATTCGGATTGGGTTTACCAGCAAATTCACAAAAACTGTAACCCCTAGGTTTCTGGCCCTTGTCGAAAACGAGCCCGAAACGGGAGTAGGGTTGAAACAGAGTGGGAGTCACGATATCATAAAGCCAACGATCTGACCGATAGATTTAATGAGGCCGATCAACTGCTCCTGCCAGTGTGGGCACCCAGGACACGAAGCACGCACGGAAACTGGAAAATACATTCCTCGCCCGTGTTATAAGACATGTTTCCAACTATGCCACACGAATGTGAGCCTAGCAGATGAATAAAGGGGACAGGACCCATGCACAAAAGACCACCTTGCCCATGATGGGACAATACGTTACTAGCCAAGGGTGGCGTTTCGCCTGAGGTGCTTTGAGGCGGCAAACTAGAATATAAGAGTGTGTCAAAGTTGTCAATATGGATATGGGCGATGCTGATTGGGGCGCTGTCGCGATCGCGTCGCCAACAGAGGTGAGGTCTCATGCGAACAGGGGTATGCCAGAGATCTCCGAAGGCTCCGACTCGGATCTGTTCGAGCTCGTTTACTCGCCCTTAGATCAACAAACTTGGGAGACGATGTCGGTGACTGACTCATATTTCTTACCCATTTCCTGGCGACAAGGACGGACCCACTGATGACGCTCAGCTCCATGCATGGGATCACATCTTCTCCGCTTTCGCCTCTCCGTGTTTCGAGTAGTTGGCGCTCACATGACTTGGCATCGCCCGCTAACGGACGAGCTAAAACCTGACCCCTCCCTTCGTGCCCAGCTCCCAGCGCAGTTCCGTGCACTGCCGACCGACCCTTGACTTCATTGAACATTCTTGTGACCAAGCTGTGTGACTCGAGAAAACGACCAGGGCCGGTCTGGGCAAAGTTATACAATAACTTGTGCCAGTAGCCTTTGCCTAGCATGCCGAGATCACGCCTTTTTTGGAGGTTCAGAGCAAACCGGTCTATCGATAAGCGTGCAAACCACAAAAACAGCTTTGGCTACGATCGTTTCCATCTCCGACTGAATGTTCCCCAATCTGGCATGTGTTGTAGTTTATCTCACACTAGTGGGTTGTGAGGGGTACATCGTAGATCTTGATCGATATCATCGTGTCATCTCGACAATCATTTTGCTGAGTAGACTTGTAATGCCACGGCGAGTATCAGACATGTGTTCGAACTTTGCACGAGTACTTGAGCAGCGAGAGAAACTAGCTTCACCTGCCCTCAGCTAGGGTCTCCGACTCAAACACTATTTTTCTGCATGTTACAACATCCTCTAATGGGCTGTATTGCAAAATGTGCTGCGGACCAAAAGGAGATTATATAATAACACAGCTTCTGGATCGGACTCGTTCACCGGGGTGCAACTGATACCGTCCGGTTCACTTCCAGCCTGCACATATAGTTGTTATATCTGTGCACAAGGCGCTAATAACTCAGTTAAATATTGACATGGCTGCAGATACAAGGAAGCCTCGTCTCGCCTTTGGAGGGTTTCAACATCCAACGACCTGACCATGCATGAACATACCGTTGGTCTTGGCACACTCTCGAACACAAATCTCTCACCTGAACCAGATACTTTCCACCTCCTGCCCCTCGCTGTCACTGAGAGCCAGGCGATTTTCTCGGATACCTACGCAATGATTTTGACTGAGGGACCCGACACTGACTGGCCCATTCCTCCACCAGTTGCGGGTCTGGTCGCACCTGGTAAGGCTGATAGTATCGATGATTATTCTACTGACCTCCCCGTCAGGCAACATGCATGGAGGCTCTCATGGGAACAATGGCTCACAGGATGCGTCTGCACTTGACGTGGCGATGGCAGGCTTTCTTTCTACCCCCTTCGCAGTGCCAGCACTCACCTGTGGACTCGCTGGCGGTCCGACTTGCACTCTGCCGCTCGACGGCTCAGTCAGGTGCACCAGATTGCATCTTCGTCTCCATGGTCATTACCATCCCCAGCGGCAGACTGTTCGCTGCCCGTGGATAGGATGTTCTAATACCCTGCAATGGATGAATGTCCCAAGACATATCCAGTCTGTCCACCTGGGCATTCGATTTAGATGTTTTGATTGTGGAAAGGCATACACACGACGCGAAGGGTTAACAAGGCATACCGCATCGCTGAAGTGTCACGGTCAGTGTCTGTTCTGTAGGGAGAAAAACATACTCACCAGTGAACATTCTTCAGGCGCTCCACACGTGAAGGAGTAGAAGATAGATGGAAGCCAACCTAAGTAACACGGTCGCGACGACACGGTGTTTAGATTTTTTTTTGTTCTGTTGTGTGCTGTCGTTGTGATGTATGCGCGCGCTGAGATAAATTATTGATGTTCAATCCTTACTGCCCACCCAGTGATACAACTAGGGCGCCAGCATGCCGCTCATGATTTAATCGATTTGATCCAGAGCCCGAGAGCTAGCCAATGGCAAATACAATAAACTACTTGCGAACATAAATAACTTAAAACGTTGACGATGAGATAATCGCGACGAGGTTTTGTATCCAGTGACACACCTCATCAACTTAGTTGGGCCACCGAGTAACATTTTTTGCAGAAGCTTGGCCCAGGAAAAAAAAAAAGAGAATGCGGAACAGGACGCCCCATGATTCATGACTGTATGATAACCGGTTATCAATTGCGTGTGTGGAAAACTAATCCACTTGCCAAGTGCTCATGGATT
>JBBPQN010001208.1:0-10021 GCA_038092575.1 Boletus subluridellus | reverse complement strand
AGCTGGTGAAGTTATGACATATTCTCCTCCTGGTTCCTATTTTGGCTCTAGGAAGCTCTATCCATGGTTGTACTGGAAGGGTGAAGTATGGAGGTCCATTAGGCAACTAATTCCTTGAATTCCATCAACAATTCCCCTTTCCAGGGCTGTCTGAACAATCCCTAGGGTGCTTTTTTCACTTTTAAAAAATAGGAATGTAGAAAATAACATATGATATTTAGGTCCAGGGCAGGTGTTCAGGCTTATAGTATACATTGTAATCTACTGCCACCCAATTTTTCGAAGCTTTCCAAGCAGAATTGAAGCTGTGGGGAGTGGGTTGAGCATGCCAAAAGCATGGGAAAATATATTTGAACCTTTGGACACTTGCAAAACATATGAAAAACACAACATTATGGCTTCCACACAACATGTAGTAGTGTTCTAAGTAGTTGAATGGATACATATATACCATGGTAGCATGTATTTACTCAGACTCTGTGACAAATATACCAGAATTCATTGTTCCTGAATAAATATCCTACAATACCTCCAGCATGGCCTAGTCCATGCTAAGCAAACTATAGTACTCCTTAAGGACTTGTATACATTTTCGCATTTTGGGTATTTTTATATCACTGAATCAATGTTCTAAAGCTGAATATATGCTACCATGGTATATATGTATTCATTCAACTACTTAGAACACTACCATATGTTGTGTGAAAGCCATAACATCAGGAAAAACCAAGAAGTCTACACTGGCCAATGTAGGATATGTAGTCCTGTTTGTCCCTATTGACATCCCCCCTATACATAACAACATGTAGTGGCTACAATATCTACATAATGCTACAGTAGCTAGGCTAATGCATGGGTATCAGATACCCACTGGGGTCATGGGTGTGGGTACCTTGTGGATATGGGTGTGGATCTGACCTTCTGATACCCACACCCATACCCGTACCCCAGTGGTGGGTATTGGTTGTAGCACCCATGGGTATTGTGGGTATCCTTCACAAAATTAAAATTAAAATTATAGGATTGCCAAAGTTCAGTTCAATTCAGTTTGGGGGTACCTTTGCCATGTGATCATACAGCTCAGTCAGTGCTTCCTCTTGTGTCTTCTCTGCTAATGCTTTTTAGACTTCATTTGAGCTTGCCATGGTGATGTGGTGGGTTTGGGAGCTTGATAGGTTGCCTACTAGGCCACTTCCAGGGTGGTGTGGATGGCTCAGGTACATCATCTGTTGTATGCTTGCACCATTCTTGCTGACTTGCCATTTCTCCAGCTAGCAACTTCATTTCGACTTGTTTCAACTTGCAGCATGTGTCACTCATTGTGCTGTCCTTCCCACACCATCTCTCATCCTTTCCAACACTATCTGCATCACTTTCATGCTGCATTTTGTCCCCAACACCTCCCATTTCATCCAGTTCACCTAGATGGCCTCCTGGCCCATTCCCTCAACTTGATATGCTCATATCATCAAAGCAGATGGTTGGGACAGTATTATTATACCTTAGGCTACACAATAGTTTTGTACAGTTGTATCCAAGTCTATGCAATACCCATGTGTGTTACCCACCATGGGTCCAGTCCAGGGTCTAATGTGCATGACCCACAGCAGATACCCATACCCACAGCCATGGATACATACCCATTGTGGGTATGGGTGTGGGTTAGACCACTGATACCCTGGGGTATACCCATGCATTTGCCTAACAGTAGCAATGAGTGATGTGTGTCAATATAGCACCTTATGCTCAATAGAGCATTTATAGCACTGTAGACTTTCCCCCATTTTCATAGCAAGCAGAATAATTGTCAAATTGTGCTATATAGGACAACATAGTAGTAATTTGGTAATTGTTCATTGCACAGTGCTGTACCATCACACCACCTTCAAACACCACTGGCTGGAAACATGAAAAAGTAGGTATCGAGATCAAATACAGTAGGTCTTGGAGGTGGTCCCACCTTCTTTGAAAGCTGCAAGAGGGCTGTACACCACCAAAGATGCATGAGCAGCAAGTGGTGAGCAACAGTGGGTTGGATAGTGCTCACCTGGGCATGGTTGTGCTGGCAGATGCATGAGCAGTGGGTGTGCAGCCGCATGTGATCACACTGGTAGGTGTTTATGTTAGTCGTGCACAAGAGTGAGGATAGAAGTGAGATAAGACAACATACTAGATACATAATGCCAGTGAAGGCAGCACATGGCCAGACTGCATTAATGACTGAGCTAACAGAGGATCAATGCTGTCAAATAGTGAGTAGTAGGGTAGGCAGTACTTGGGCATGGTCATGCTGGCAAGTGCACGAGCAGTGGTGTGGGGTGCAAATGAGGTGATGGTGGTGGTGGGGTGTGTGGTGGTGCATGGGGCATGGTTAGGCATACTGGTCAGCACACAAGCAATGAGCAGTGGGCTCACTTGATGGAGGAAACATGGTGAGTGGGAAAATAAATGAAGGGAGCGATGTGCAAAGTTAAAATCAACAGTGTCATGTGTTACTTTAGGGTGGACACAAATGCCCTTGAATGTTCCATGTTTCTCTCATCCCCCTTGCTTACAGCTCCAACTTGCAGCCGCTGCAGTGGCACCCACTCCTCTGTCCACAGTGTTCTATATGCTTCCATCCCCCATTTGCCTTTAATCATATTGCCTCATTAGTCTACACTGGCAGCGTTCCACACACTTCCATCCCTCCATTCTCATTGATTTAATCCCATTGCTGCTTCCACACCTGCCACCCCTCCAGAAACTTTGAGATGGGCATGCAAGTCATGGAAGCATCAATTCCAGAACTCTTCCACTCAGCATCCTCACCACCCATTGCTGTTGCACCTCCATCAATGATGATAATAGCTACTGCAACTCCCCAACCAGGTTTGATTGCTGCATATGTCTGAGACTTGGATATTCCATGTATCCTCAAAGCTTTCTTGTCATTTTTAACTGCTCTGGAGGAGTATTGTTATGCTTGACTTGGGTAGAGGCGAGCATAGGCTTCACTAGTTGTTTCAAAGAGAAGGCTTCATAGAAGGAGGTTGACCTTCAAGAAGCTTCAGCACACACTCAGAAGTAGTGTGAAGACTTTCAGAGGTTCAAAGGAATTCAATGCCACACGTGTAGCATGGAGAGTATTCACTATGGTGGGCGAAGCAGATCAAGATTGGATTCTACTATGCCAGAATGCAAAGTCTTAAGTATGGAATAGCCTCAGCAATGAATAAGCAGATAGAACAGTGAAGAATGGAGTGGAAGGTGCTAGATAATACAGTAAACAGAACCCGAGGGAAAGCAATGGAAGGGGTCTGTAGAATAAGCCAGAAAGCGATAGAAACCAACCTAGTTGGGATAGATATTAGTACCAGACGGGGCTAGGACAATCCGGCCGCTGATGGGTCAAAAGAAGAGAAGAGAGAAGAAAAAAGAGTCAAAGGTCCAATGAGTGTAATAGAGGAACAAAGGAAGGGAAAGAATGAAATGAATTATAACATTACCCCTCTACTACAATCGAATCTCTGATGAGATGAGTTCTACAGATCAATGTACCTTCCAACAGGAGAGCTGGTCATGTTGCCCATTGCTTCATTGTTAAATACATCATGGGAGTTGTCAATGACTGGGGAGGGGGAATGTCAATGATGAGGTGCAGGAGGTTGTTGAGGAGGGTTTCGCAAAGCTGGGACACATCAGATGGAGCAAGGGGAGGAGTGATCAGAGGAGTGTGAGTGATTTGACTGGGGGGACGTGGAGAGCAAAGGTGGTGGTGGAGGACATCGGAGGGGACAACCATACTGGGGGTGGCCAGGTGCCCAGCGCAAGCAAGAGGGGCACTGGTAATAGAGACATTGGGTGCAATGGTGGCCCAGGTGGTGGCATTGGAGGCAGATCTCATGGTATCATGGGTGAGATGGGGGAAGGGGTGTTCTGCCATCATGTCCAGTCCATGTAGCTTCGACTCATTTCAAGACTGCTACTTCATCAGAATTGAGAGGGGAGAAAGAGGCTGATGGTGTGGAGTTGCCAGATGAAGAGGGTCTGATAGGGGGAGGAACTCTGACTAGGTCTCTGAGGTAGCAGTCTATGTCTTCAAGGAACTCAAGCATTCCCAGCTGATAAAAGGCAATAAAAAGAGTGGCTTCTAATTCTCAACAAATGTATTCAATGACATGGGAGATAAGGGTGGTTTTGGCATTGGTGGAGAAGGTTTGGGTGATGGTGTGGAGGTGGCAAATTTGGTGATAAGATCTGTAGAGGGCATACAGGGGAGATCTGATGTCAAGGTGGCTTTTAATAGGGAGAATGAGACAGGGGTCTTGTAGATATTGATTCAAGTGGGCAATGTCTTCTGTAGAAGGGAAATCATCATGAAGACGTTGGGCATAGAGGGGGATGGTGACCGAGGGGATGGCGGTAGTGATGGTGGCTAAGGATACAGGGGCAAAGGCAGGGAACCAGGGTCAAGCAGCCACAGTTCCCCAGCCAGGGGTGGCTTGTCAAGAAATAGGGGGGGAGGAGTCATTGATGATGACAGACAGGATAGAGGAATCAATGGTGGACACAGGTATGGAGGAGATAGAAGAGGGTGAAGGAGAAGGTGGGGGAGTGAGGAGGTTTTTGATGGACATGATGGTTTAGGGATGAGTTAGTGCAAGAGGCAATTAGCTCTTTTGTAATCTGTGAGGACATCTGGGGTGTTTTCTAATTCCCTTTCTAAGATCCAGGAGTTGTCCTCAGCAGTATATCCTTTCCATTGGACAAGGTAGAAATGGTGTGATGGAGTTCCTTTGTGTTATATGATCTTTTCAATTTCATATTCTTCTTCTCCAGCAATTAGGTCCAGTAGGGGAGTGGGGAAATTCTTTCCATAGATAGGGTTTTCTTGATAGGGGGATAACAGGGAGACATGGAACACTGGATGGATCTTCCAGGTTACAGGGAGGCACAGTTGGTAGATGATTGGGAATAGGACTTTGGTGATGACGAAGGGTTCTTCCTGTTTAGGGGTGAATTTGGGGTTGGTGACAAGCCATTTCAAATTCCTGGCTTCGAGCCAGACCTTGTCTCCCTTTTTGAAAGGTGTAAAGGATCGTCTGGTGTGAGCAGCCATCACCTATCAGGCAAGTTCATGAGAGGCTAGAGCCTCATTCCTGGCTGTGAAAAGGGATTTCAAACGGGACTCCACTGTGGGTAAAGGGGATTCTGGGAGAAGTGATGGTAGGGCATGGGGTTCATAGCCCATCATAAGGAAGAAAGGAGATTGATTGGTGATGGAATGGGGGCGATGATTATGGGTGAATTCTGCATGAGAAAGATTTTCAGCCCAGGAGGTAGGGTTGTTGCCACAAAAGATATGAAGGTAGGTTTCGATTTCTTGGTTAACTTGTTCAGTTTCTCTGTCAGATTGGGAGTGGTAAGCAGTTGAGAGGGAGAGGTCATATTTAAGTAGTTTTCCTAGTTCTCAGGCAAAGAAGGAGGTGAATTGTGGTCCATGGTCGGAGATTACTTTGTCAAAGAGTCTGAATCTGAGGTATACTTTGTGAAAGAAGAGGGTGGTGACTCCTTTGGCAGTAATGGATTTCTTGGTAGGACAGAGAATCACCCCCTTAGTAAGCCCATGGTCAACCACGACCAATAGGATATCAAAGCCATTGGAGGGGGGTAGGTCAGTGATGAGGTCACAGAAGACCTATTGGAAGGGGCAAGATGTAGAGGAAGGAATGGGAGTGAGAGGGGGAATGGTAGGATGGGTGTTGAACTTGTTCTGCTGGCAGGTGGCACATCCAGTGATGTATTGACAGATGAAGGTGGCCAGACCAGGCCACTAGAATTCAGAGGAAACCAGCTGTCGGGTTTTGAGATATCCAGGGTGGCCAGTGGTTGCATGGTCGTGGCAACATTGAACAATCTTGCAGTGAAGGAAGGTAGTGGGAGGGACATAGATATGACCTTGGTATGTAAGGATGTTGTTGTTGTAATGCCAATCAGAGAGGTGGTTGTGGAAGGGAGTGAGGATATCACCTTTAAGTGATTGGAGGAAGTTAATGATGAGGGGGTCACCAGTGGAGGCAGAGGAGACCTTGTTATGTAGGGCTGAGTCAATGACTTGCACAAAAAGGGATGGCGAAAGGAGGGTAACTCCTTCATTATCAAGGTCAGAAGGTGGTAGGAGATTGGTTCAGTGAGATAATGCGTCAGGACCGGCAAGCAGTTTTCCTGGTACATGGATCATTTTAAGGTCGAAGTCAGCGAGGTCTAATAGCCAGTGGGCTTGTTGGCAATTTAGGTCTTGTGGTTTTCAGAAGTAGGTGAGGTTCTTGTGGTTAGTGAAGACCTGAATGGGGAAGGGGGATCCATGGAGGTAATGATGCCAGGATTTGAGGGCACAGATGATGGCTAGGAGTTTGCAGTCATAGACATCATAGTTTTGTTCCACAGGGGAGAATGACTGGGACAGGTAGGAACATGGATGCCAATCACCATTGGCATCGGTTTGGAGTAAGATGGTGCCTGAGGCAAACTTAAAGGCATTGGTGGCGATGGCGAAGGGGGTGGACAGGTCAGGCATTTGAAGGACAGGTTTGGCAAGGAACAGTGCTTTAAGAGAGTCAAACACTTGTTGACAAGTGGGAGTCCATTCCCAAGCGAGAGTTTTCTTAGTGAGGTCAATTAGGGGGCAAGCTATGGAGGAGAACTTGAAGTCTGGGATAAATCGTTGGTAGAAATTGGCAAACTCCAGGAAGGAGTGGACATCTTTGACCTTTTGGAGGATGGGCCAAGTTGCGATCCCATCAAGCTTTACTGGGTCCATGGCAACATGTCCTGGACAGATGATCATGCTTCTTTGACAGTGAAGTTGCATTTCTCCAGTTTGAGGTGGAGATCTAGCTCAGTCATTCACTCAAGAACTCGTTTGGTTCATTCTTCATGGGTCTTTTTATCGGGGAAAAAGATGAGGAGGTCATCCATATAGATTACCAACCATCCTTCTGCAATCATGTCTCGAAAAGAGTCATTCATGAATCTTTGGAAGGTGGCTGTTATGATCCATTCTAGGCAGATGCCAAAGGAACATTATTGGCAACACTGCCTCTACAACAAAAGAAGAGAAAGGGAGAAGGGAAAAGGTGAGCGGGGATGAGAAGGGAAAGGAGAGGCTCTCAGCAGGGGGAGTCCTTCACTAAGGATGTAGGGGCTAGTCTTCAGATGGATCATATTGAGTATGATGACTCAATGGTTGACCTATCTTCCTGGATACACAGATACTGACAAGGTACTCCGGGCAAGGTTGGATGTACTGACTAGGAGCAAACTCAGTCTGACTTGGAGATCAAAGACAAAGAGATTAGAACTGCTGTTCGTCATCTCTCATTGCTGTATTTATAGTAGGTATGAGTGCGCATGGACCATAAGGGTCTAGGGGAGGCGTGTGAGTACTACTACTAAATATGGTGAAATGAGAGAAGTGTAATGATGGAGATTAAAAGGATAGGGGGTGGTAAGGAATGAGGTAGCAACATGGGGAATGGAAGAGAAGGGGTGAAATGGAAGATCTAATCGGGGAAATGGAAGATGAGATCAGGAGATGGGATCAGGAGATCCAATCAAGATCCAATTGGAGATTATGTAATGGATCAGGTTATGATTGAGTGAAAGGTGAAGAAAGGAAGGCGAGATCATAACAGTGGCAGGGGAGTTGGTGAGACTGAAGAACATAACTGTTGGTTTGAAAAGGCCTTTGTGGGTGATGAAGGCAGCTTTCCATTGGTGACCATCCTTGATGCGAACATTATTGTATCCCCAGTGAATGTTGAACTTGGTGAAGACTTTGGCATCTTTTACCTTGTCTACTAGGTCTGAGATCAGGGGAAGTGGGTAGGTGTCTCAGATGGTATGTTCATTAAGGTAGCGATAGTCTTGGCAAGGCTGAAGGTTACTGTCCTTCTTCTTGACAAAAAAGAAAGGTGTGGCTTGGGGGGAATTGGATGGTTGGATTTTTCCACAGTGAAAGTTCTCATTGAGGAAGTCCTCAGTGGCTTTCTGTTCATCAGGGGATAGGGGATAAAGTTTTCCAATCTTTGGGGTGAACAAGTCTTTGAGATTGATTTCGTGGTCATAGAACCTGGAGGGAGGGACGTGGTCAATAGCCTCCTTCTGAAAGACGGAAGCAAACTGCAAGTATTTGGGGGGTAGGGTCAGCTTGGGTTTGGACTTCTCAGCAGCAATGGCAAGTTCAGTAGCCAAGGTGAGTTTTTTAATGACAGGAGATCTGAGAGGTATGATATGGGATCCACATCGAAGAATGTGATGGAACACCCGGTTGTTGTTAGCTTGGGTGAGGTAGTCAGACTCCTCTTTCCAATTGTTGTATTGGAAGAGGTGGGAGTTGGTAATGGTGTCCATGTGGACATGTTTTGGAGGTGGGGTAGTTGATTCCCAGTGAAAGGAGTTGTGTCATCAAGTGTCAGTGGAATGGGAGGAGAAGAGGTCCTTGGACTGGTTGCATGTCTCATTAATGGAGATGGTACAGTTCTTCCAGTGGATGACTGGATTAGCCTCTTTTAGCCATGGTAATCCTAGGATGACATTGTCTTTTCCAAGGTTTATGACATGGAATAGGACTTTCATAGCAATCCCCTTGATGTTGACAAAGAGGGTAGTGGAGAAACAGATTACTCTTCTTTTGTTGGGGGAGTTATTGGCATTTCAGGTGATGAGGGGTTCTGGGAGTTTCTGAGTAGGGAGACAATGCTTATGAATGAAGTCCCAGTCGATGCAAGAGATACTTGCACCACTGTCAATAAGAGCTGAGGTGTCAATGGCTTTCAAGGTGTGCCATGGTACAATGAGCTGGATAGGCATTTTCATGGAGGTGGTAGATTGTACAGTTACATGGGCACACGTTACAGAGGGAGGACCTTGCATTGGATGGGGCTCCCTTTCTAAAAATCCTTGGAGGGGGCGACTCTAGCCACAGTGGCATCTTCATCATCTTCAATCTCCTTGAGCTTAGGAAGTTTCTCCTCTACCACTGCTTTCACCTGCTTCTGAGCGTTGACCTTGAGTGTGGAGGGAAAGGAGGGGCATTTGGTAGAGAGGTGTCCGGGTTTTTGGCACCTGAAACATAACCCTTTCTTGATACACTTCTTCCTTTCCTCAGGAGTAAGCTTTCCTACTTGGCCTACATTGATGTCCATGGCATTGGGGTCACAGGTCTTCTGAGAGGAGGGGGAGGAGAAGAGTGTACAGTATATGTTAAGTACAGATAAACTCTGAGGGGAGAACAAACTCCAGAACTCCAGAGTTGTCTTGGCGGACAGGACTTGGCTTCACTGTGTGTGGTGCACCCTTGTCAAGAGTCCTGTTGTCCCGGAATTTACCGAGGGGTCAGATTAGACTTAAGATGTACTAGATGTCAAGTCGAGCAGAGTGGTACAAAGGAGAGTCTTCAAGACTTGAGCAGGGAGAAGGAGTTAAACTAAGTTAATATTTGAACTGAGGGGAAGTACAGGAGTTACAGAGGTTTATATACTATGGAGTCATAGGGGATTACTAACAGAGTGGAGCTGGTTTGTAAGTAAGGAGTTGGAGGTAAGGTAAAGCCAGAGCTGTGTTTCTAAGCAGAACACAGGTTCAGAGGAGAACATGCAGCAGGACTAGTATTTACAGAGATCAAGAAATGGAACATAACTTATATCATAAGTCATATGGACAGAGTCTGAAGATCAGGGGTCACATCTCTAGTGAGAACACTGACCTGCATGAAACTGGTTTCATGCATAGTCAGAAAAGCTACCACCCGAGAATGGATATTTCTACCACTTGAAGCTGTTAGAATTCCTGGATACTATAGGGCCAGATAACCCTTAGTATGACCTACCTTCCCCTATTTTTATTGGATATTTTACCAGAAGAATATGGAGATATAAATAGTTTTATTCAACCACAACTCTACTACTACCACTATTAGTACATAACTACATAAAACTGTATACTACATGTACAGCTAAGTGCCAGTGAGAGAAATTAC
>JBBPQN010001207.1:0-10025 GCA_038092575.1 Boletus subluridellus | reverse complement strand
TATAGATTATATTCATAATCCACATAATCATACAGAAATATATTGTCCACACAAAAATAATGACAGATTTTGACCAACAGTGCAAATGCTCTCAGATATTATATACCCTTGTCACTGTGTGTATCATTATGACATATCTTGTAGGGATTTATAGGGTAGCTAATATTATATATGATATTATCTTTCCATTAAAATTTCCCTGATGCACTTCAAGGGTTTGGCGGGAAGCTGTTATGTTCCACAGGCTCACAAGGACACCACTGTCCTTCCAAGGGTTCATCAAAAAGCTGTTGCCATGCTAAGGGTTCACAAGGTCACTGCCACTGTTCCACAGGTTTGTGATGTCACCACTGCTGCTGTTCCACAGGTTCACAAGGTCACCACTGCCATTCCACAGGCTTGCGAGGATGCTGCCCCCAATCCAAGAGCTTGTCAAGAGGCTGTTGCTATGCTGAGGGCTCACAAGGCTGCCGCCATTCCACAGGCTCACAAGGATGCTGCCGCCAATCCAAGGGCCCATCAAAAGACTGTTGCTGTGCCAAGGGCTCGCGAGGCCAACACCACCATTCCAAGACCTCACAAGGATGCCACTGCTCCCGTTCCACCAGCTCATGAGGCTGCTGTTGCCAATCCAGTGGTTCACAAGGATGCTGTTGTTCGTCATGGAAGATATTCTAAGAATCCCAAGGGGACTGTTCCACCCAAGCCACACACAATCAGATTCTATCCTTCTCTTTGGACTGAATTGCTGGAGACAGCAAAAGCTGAAGTCTGTCTGTCTCTCTTTCTGACCAATCTGTTTCTGTGCATACAAACAGCAATGTCTGGCCAATGTTCAGAAATTCTATTTGAAAATGTCATGTGCTACAAGCAAGAGGGTAAAATGGTAGAGGCCGGTATGTATAGTACTGCATTCATCTGAGCTGGTCTAAATCAATCATTTCCAGGTTATTTCCTGGAGCACAAGAGAGACATGACTTGTTTGGTAAGTTGATATCTGTCATGGTGCTCTGAACTAACTTGATTGGTGTTTTAGCTTTTCAACAACATGCAGACCTTTCATAGCAAGATCAAGAAACTGGCTCAAGAAATCATCCCCATCGCATACCAACTGATGGCGTTCAATCATGTTACAAGCCAAACCGCACATATTCAATTTGTCAAGGACAAGGCCGTCAACTTGTTGCAAGATTCTCAATACCTGAAGGGTGATCATGATTCCCTGGTAAGTCACCCCCACACCTCATCCATAATCAATCACTGTGACTAACTATTGTCATGGAAGGACATCCTACTTTGCACACCCCACACTAGGGTGATCATGATTTCCTAGTGAGTCACCCCCACACCTCATCCATAATCAATCACCGTGACTAACTATTGTCATGGAAGGACATCCTACTTTGCACACCCCACACTCAAGAGTATATGCACCACAGCCTTCTATTGTAATTCTTGCAAGTCCCTCCACAACTTCCCTGAATTTCAATCCATGATTCCCAATACTGCCATTGCACTAGTGGCAGCATATGTATGTATATCCTACTTCTTCATTCACACTCCACTGATGAAACACCCAGATTCACACTCTACTCACAATGTGGAAGACCCATGGTCAGAACAACAGCCAGCCTCTTGATTCCGACATGCTTGAAACGACATACAAGAAAGTATTGGTGAGGATTGAAGAGGTTGCTAAGCACAACTACCACAGCCTGAAGTTTGAAAGCATGCTGAAGGAATGGGCCGTTTGTGGGATGTAGGGAAGTTCACTCTATTCAATGGTAGTTTCAGTACTAATATCCTATCAACATTAGGGATGGCTTCATGGTGGTACAAGCTGATGACAAAGACGATAAAGATGAATTTGGTGGCATGATTTCAGACTGGGAGGAGGAGTCCAAGTCTGATGATTAGCTTTACCTGAGACGTATATTAGTTTCTGAGCAATACAATGTGTTTTCCATTGAGTGTGCTCAACAGTGCAATATCATTAGTACAGATACAATACAGGCATGATACAGATATTGTACAGATGGTTTACAGACATGCGGTTAGTGTATACAGACTTGTACAGGGGTACAGAGATCAGTGTACAGACAGTCACACACGATATGGATCACAGACATGCAGTTAGTACTAGTACAGACTTGTATGGGGTATGGAGATGCGCAAATGTGTGATACAGACCTGATCAGACATGATACGGCACAGAACAGAGTGTTGTTTACTATAACTCAGTACAGATTCAGTACAGAGACTACACACTGTACATACACAACACATTTGTGTGGCATGTACAATTTACATTAGCCATACAGCATTGGACAGATTACTAATCAGCTGTATGGCCTGTAGCACTGTGATGTGACTGTGGCTCAGCTGCACAGGGGGGGACCTTGCAATAATGCTGTGACACCTGTCACCAACTGTACAACCTTGTACATAAGATTCTGGATTTGCTGATGTAGGGGAGGCCTAGGGACTCTGGACAGTAATATAGGATCATAGTAAGCATATATTGAGATATTCTGAGATGGTTAATCACAGTACCTATCAGAATTGACATGATCCCATTGGCAGAGAACAGCAAAGGAAGGTAGGTGTGGGAGAAAACTCACACCCTGGTGGGAGTGTTAGTTTAGTGAGGGAGTGGCTTGAAGATAAGAGGCTAGTGTTGACCAATATAGTGAAGTGGTGACAAGAGCCAATGAGTTGTTGAACAATCAACTGGAGAGTGGAGGAAAGTCTGAATGAACTGAGATTATAGAGCCAGTAGGGCTCTCTACTTATACATCACTGGTATAAGGTTAGAACTGAGTCTAAAAGATATAAAGGGAATGCCCTTAGCCTGTGGGCTCCCATTGGTAGATATGTAAAGTATTGTATGATCTACCATATAAGGTGTCAATCCTGTACCCTGACAGGTGACATGTGAAACCCTTGTACCCTGGATCAAGGGTATTACCATGGCAGGACAGTAGTAAGGATGATGTCAGTAGACAGTCATCTAGATCCAAGGGTTGAGGGTATGAGGTCATAAGTGATGTCATAGGTCTAGGCATATGATATAAAGAGTCTAGCCTGTCTCATGTGAGTTAAGGATCACATGCAACCAAAGAGATATGAGTAGTGTAATGAAAAGGATAATATGGTGAAGATAAAATATAAAATAAACCATATTTCCAACACTCCCCTTTGGTATTCATGTTCCTTTGATTGTAGGATAAATGGTGAGGGTTAGACATTTCTGATTGTCTTCAAATTTCTGCCATGTAAGATTCTTTGTAAAGATATCTGCAACCTGTTTATCAGTAGGAATGTAGAAGAGTTTGATAACTCCATCTGTCATGCATTCCCTGATATAGTGAAAGGGTATAGTGATATGCTTTGTATGTCCTTCCTATGCAGGATTGCTGGCTAGAAATATAGCACCTTGATTATCTGCACAGTGCATAAATGGAGGTTGGTTAAATCTCATTTCTGAGAATAATGACCAGATCCAATGAAGCTACTTAGCTGCCTCAGTTATGCCAACATATTTGGCTTCTGTGCTAGATAAGGTCACCTTTCGCTGTCTGCATGATAGCCAACTGACTATGCCTTCTGCAAGGAATATTGCATAACCTGTGGTAGACTGTCTGGTCTCTGGGTCTCCTGCCCAATCAGTGTCACTGTAAGAAAGGAATCCAGTGCTGCTGTCTCCTTTATACTTTAGACAGAGGTCTCTGGTACTAGCCAGGTAGCAACAAATATACATCACTTTGTCTAGGTGTTCTGCAGTAGGATTTCTGTGGTAGGATTTGCTGAGAACTGTGACATCTTGATAACAGAGTAGGCAAGGTCAGGTCTTGTTCCAAGCATGATGAACAATAGTGAATCAATAACTGATTTGTATTGGCTGCGGAGTGAAGCATTGGGTTTGCCTTTAGATGGTATAGGGACATAACCACTAGGAAGTGGTGTGTGAACTGGCTTGCAGTTCTCAAGCTTGAATTGTTTGATGAGCTTGTTTGTGTAAGCTACTTGATCCAGCCTCAGGCTTTTTGTTTTGTGATTCCTGGTAATGTGCATACCCAAGTACTTCTTGGCATCGCCTAAGTCCCTAGACTCCCAGTGTTTCATGAACTCCTGTTTCTTCTGCAGGGTATAGGAGTGCAAGCTATCCATGAAAAGAGTGTCATTGACATAGACAATGATAACAACAATGTTGTGTCTGTGGAAATGAATGTAGACGCCTGGATTGTAATGTGAATGAGTGAATCCGAAATCCATGAGGATCTTGTGCAGGGCCTTGTTCCACTACAGGGCCACTTGCTTGAGCCCATATATGGCTCTCTTCAGTCTACAAACCTTTTTTTCTTGTCCTTTTGCTGTGAAACCTTCTACTTGTTCCATGTATATCTCCTCATCAAGCTCTCCAAATAAGAAAGTGGTCTTGATGTCTAGGGCAGTGATTTCCCAATCCTCTAATGCCACTAGAGCTAGGAGAAGCTGTATGGTTTCAAATCAGGCCACTGGTGAGAAAGTTTCTTTGAAGTCTATCCCAAATACTTGGGTAAAACCTTTAGCAATGAGCATGCCTTATAACAGCCATCGCTTTTCTTGGCAAAGACCCATCTTCCTTTAATGGAAGTATGATTCAGTGGTAGATCTGCTAGATCCCAGACTTTTCTGTCTATAAGGGATTTAAATTCATCCTTGCATGCATCTTTCCACTTAGCCTGTTCTTTTTCCAGGAATTTTGCTATGTCCTGAAAGTGCTTTGGTAAGCCTGTGGCTTCCACTGCATTGAGTAGAACAGTGAAAAACTGAGCAGAACAAAGATCACCTAATCCATCCTCATTTGTAGGCCTCAGCTGCGCATCAGCTGTGTTATGCTAATGCCCAGAACCTAGTCAAAGTGCACACTCAAGTGTAGTGTGAAGACACTAAGAAGCTTAGGGGTCTCACTATGACAAAGCAAAGGCTTAATCACTTGCAGAATGACCAGATTCTATCAAGCATATTGTGTAGAACTAGATACTGAATCTTGTACAAAGGGCAAAGTATTTATACTACCGGGAATGGTACACAGACCACTAAGTAAGGGTGCACACATACCATCTGGATAGAGGGGAAAACAAGGCAGTATGAGAGAACTGCCTAGAAAAGGGTTAATCGTCTGTATTGAGTAAATCATCCATAAAGGTAGCATATTGCATGGTAAGTGCCATAAGGGTGTAGCCCTCTTGTGTGTGAGAAGATGAATTGGTGAGAGTGTAGTTAGAAGGATAAAAAGGAAAGACATCTATAACATTACCCCCTTCATATGGAAGAGACTCCGACTCTTCCTCAATATTCTCTGGTTCCAGCTGGGTCATTTCCTTCACCTCCTCAGTCTCACCCAGATTGGTCCCCCTCGTTAACCTCATAGTTGGTGGGGTCATGGTCCCAGTTGACCCACTTGTTGTCATGGAAGACACAGTGGTTGGTGATGTGTCTAACCTCGCTGCAGAGAGAACAGACTCGGTGAGGGCATCGAGCCTGGATGTGTCCAGGGGTGGTGGAGTTGCAGTATGGGCAGATGTACTGTGGACAGTTAGCCCTGAAGTGGTCAGGGGAGTGACACTCATAGCAGTGGAGGTGGCAGTGGGGAGGAACATTAAACTGGGGAGGAGGTTGGGCCATTTGTAGAGCGGTGGATTGGTGACTGACGGTGGAGAGAGAGGGGGAGACAGGACAGGCTGGGATGATGACAGTGAGGGGTCCTGGAATGGGGACATGGCAGGGAGGGTGGGAATGGGTCATGTTTCCTCCTTGATTTCTTGGACCCACCAGAGGGCCCAATGAGACAAGGATGGTGGTCCTGAGTCCAAGGCATCATGAGTTCTTCTAAAAGCAGGGAGTGTGGTTGTTGTCACTGGAGGGGCTGGTGTCCCCTTGGCACTGGGCCAAAAGGACTCTGTGGACTCAGAGCAAGCCCTCGCAGAAGGTGTGGCCCTATGGATGACACTGCTGGAGGTGGGAGGTGGAACTGGAACAGGAGTGGGAGATGGGGAGGTGGACCAACTGTTGATACCTGCATGGGTAGCTCCATGGTTGGAGAGGTGAGGAGTGGGAGCAGTGGGAATATTGAGGTTATCCTGGGAGAAATAAATTTCTCATTCCAGCTTTGACATGGACATCACAAACTCAATGAGACTATGAGATAGGATTATCTGCCATTGTCTTCACAATCATACATGCCATCTACATAATTATGATACATAAACAAATATAGCTAGATAGCCCATCACTGTGATGGCATGAGGTGACAATAAGTAGCTCAAAGTCACACATTGGTAATCTGTGTCTACTTGGCAGGGAATATCAACTTAATCATACAGCTATTGGTGGTCAGCTGAAGGCAAATTGAAACATCTTGTCATTTAGCTCTGATAGGAAGTGCTTCCAATGATGGTCAGATTGATCTCTCTGACAAAAGTTGTCTGCTGTCCATGCATGCTCTAATGGATCTGACTGGGACCATATTAGCTGACCTTATAGCAGCCTAGTGTTAGCCAGTACTGTCATCAGAATGCTGATGTTATAGATAAGTCATGCCTTTGCTCCAATGTCTAGTCAACTTACATTATCCTGTCATCAAAGATCAGCTTCATCCTGTCAACACAAGTGACAAGGGTCATTACATATTCAGACCTTACAGGATCAATCTCACTGTCATCCAATTGACAAAACCATCAAAAATTCACTTAATTCCAGTGGGGCCTACCAGGTAGGTACTGTAAGTTCTTCCTTACATGCAATGTCTGACCACTCATTCCTATATTTTCAACACCATGCAGATAGCAGCATTCTGTCATCAAGGATCAATTTCATCTTATTGATAGGAGTTATACACATGGTCACATGTTTAGACATTACAGGATTGATCTCACTGTCACCCAATTGACAAAACCATCAAGAATTCACCTACTTTCATTGGGGTTTACCAGATAGGTACTGTGAGTTCTCTCTTGTGTGTAACATCTGACCACTTGTTCTCATGTTTGCACCACCATGCAGGTAGCAGCATCCTGCCATCAAAGATCAATTTTGTCTTGTTGATAGGAGTTATATGCACAGTCACATGTTCAGACCTTATAGGATTGATCTCATTGTCACCCAATTAATAAAACCATCAAGAATTCACCTACTTTCAGTGGGGTCTATCAGGTAGGTGCTGTAAGCTCTCCCTTGCATGTGGTGTCTGACCACTTGTTTTCACATTTTCATCACAATGCAGGTAGCAGCACCCTGTCATCAATGATCAATTTTGTCTTGTTAATAGGAGTTATATGCACAGTCACATGTTCAGACCTTTCAGACCTTATAGGATTGATCTCACTGTCATCCAATTAACAAAACCATCAAGAATTCACCTACTTTCAGTGGGGTCTACCAGGTAGGTACTATGAGTTCTTCCTTGTGTGCAACATCTGACCACTCCTCTCACCATTCCTTAATTTTGTCATGGATTATGTGGACAATGGAGAGCAATATATTTCAATCAAGCATGCTTGGACATAATCATAGTACTGGTATGAAATTCTATGTAGACCCAGAAGGAGTAGCCTGGGACTTGGAAGGAGTAGCCTGAGATCCAGAGGGAGTAGCCTGAGATCCGGAAGGAGTAGCCTGAGACTCACACTCCTGGCACTCTGCATGCTTTTGTCGAATCCTTGCCAATGCACTATTTTTTGAGGGCAAACGCTCTGTGTCAGTGTAGAGTGGAAATACCTGGCTATTTCACAAAATCAACTGCTGAATGTAACCAGCAATTATCTATGCTCACCAGTTCCACTACATCAGGAGTTGATTCATCTCCTCCTTCTCTTCAATATCCTCAAGCAGCTCCATAATGCTGTTGTAAAACCGCTCTGAGTCTGTTATAAGGTCCATACAAGAAAATACCTGAGTGGACATCAGTGCAAAGTGAGCCTGAATAATCCAAATTACATCTATGTTAGTGGGCTATGTTCTTCTACAATACTATATATACCTCACCTGTATTGCAACATATGCAATTGATGGTTTTGTGACAGCACGCATACCATGAATTTGCACATTACCAGATCATATTGCCTTGGGTTCTTGGTCAACAGAGCTGGGAGATGTGAAAATGTATTTGAAAGCCTAGTAAAATAAGTGACATTGCACTAGAACAAATACTAGAACTCACTGAGATGAGAAGACCACTCTGAAGTAATCTGTTCCATGGGTCCTCCGCATTGTAGGTGTAGTCAGCATGCAAAAACACTGGCCACTGGTCCCTGGCAACCTGAATCTGACTGTTCATCAGCTTGTTTTTTGTACTAAATGTTTTGTTGTGAGTGGATGAGCATCCGAATGCTTCTTTTGAAGACCTACTTGTTATTATTCCAATCAAGACCAGCAGGGCAAAGCAGTGCACCTGTCTGTTCATGATTGAATCCTCAGCCAGACTTCACATTGCATGGTATATGAGGACTGAGTGATTGCCCTCTGGGGGTGATCCAGTCAATTACGGCACTTTTCATGCCCTTCATGTCATCAGCCCTGGTGCAGTTAGAGCCTTTCTGAATCTAAGATGACACCAGATGCACATTACTATGGGTGACCAGAAGAAAACCAACTTACCATATCTGCAATTTGTATAATGCCTTCTTCAAAAGATTCCATGAGACACTTTTCAAGTCCAGGAACCATCCACAGCAACTCTCTAAACATGCTGTATTCCTTGTGCTTGCTAGAGGAAAGATCAGACAGCATGTAGTATGCCATCTGCAACTTACACAGCAGTCATTTCTGTTGGCAACCTCAAATCAAATAATGACTTGGGCAACTCAAACACTTGAATCAACTGAATAGAGCAAAGAGATAGTTAGGAGGGAATCCCAACAAGAACTTGACTGAAGTTCTTGGGGCGATTGATTCAAGGTATATATATGTTTTACATGTTTGTATCTATTATGATGCTGGTCTGTGCATGTGAGGCTATGTAATGACAAATTGTGTAAGTATTAGTAAACTAAGTTGAGTAAAGTAGACAGAGATTAAATAGGAGGCAGTGCTAGATGTTCTAGACTGACGGAGATTAAGGCCCTGTTTGCATTGTGAAAGGCTGAAATGAAAACTTCGCTTTTGGGTCACGTGTGGCCTAACATGTGATCTACATTGCCATCCGGCACCTTCCGGATCCCCAACCCTCCGATCCTCCACTACTGCTATCGGGCAATATTGAGCCACCCATCCAAGCCACCCGTTCACCATTATGTCTCAGTCCAGCTCTTCATTGGAGCGCTCCTTGCGTTCCCGTGGACTGGTTGTCGATCCCCTCGTTTCTGGAAGCAGTCAAAGCCTCACGAAGACTCACAAGAAAGCAGCCCATTGGACGGACGAGGAAACGGTCATACTTCTTGATTTCCTCACTGGGGAGTTACCGAAAGCTGGTGATGGCGGCAACTTCAGAAAAGCAATGTGGGTAGCAGCGACCTCCCATATTGCATCTAAATTCCCCATTATGAAAGGGGGTGCGAAGGATGCTGAAGCATGTGAGCGTAGGTTCCAGTTGGTGAGCATTGCCGTCCAATCAATTTGCATTCATTACTGATGAACAGACCAGATGAAGAATCAATACATGGCCATTGTCGCATTGAAGAATGCATCTGGATTTATGTACTTGGATAAAGATGGTGCTGGGATCACCCTGGCGCAAGCTGATGTGTGGAATAGATATGTCAAGGTACACTCAGGCTATTGACAATAATCATCTGATACGGTATACTGACTAGCTCTACAGTCTCACAAATATGCAAAGCCTGTTACGACCATGTAACAAGTGACACCAACGTGTGTCAAGTTCCTAGCGTCTAGCTTCCGATCTGCGGAAGGTTCTATGTATGCCTAGTCCCACCGTGACTAGCATCGAGTATATACTCTCCTGAGGACAAAGAGTATGATGAGGAGAGGGATCCAAGACCAGTGGCAAGAGAATCGAGCCAGCTGGGAACCTAAGCACACGG
>JBBPQN010001206.1:0-10025 GCA_038092575.1 Boletus subluridellus | reverse complement strand
TCTCTACTGACTATCCACCTAAGAGGATAAGTGATAGTACAGTTTGATTTGCCTGATTTAACTTCTCCTTAGTTGCACAATAAGATTGTGTTACAGAAACCTATCTGAGTGAACTAAGTGAATTACTACTGAATTCCAGCTAATTCTGGAATATCTCTACATCCTTACAATTCAACATATCTTTGGATTAGTGCCACAAAGCTACTGACTTCCTTTTTAGGATATGTCTTCAATCAAGCCCTAATTCAACCCCTGAAATCTGGCAACCTTACAAGTGTTGACTAGTACATTTATTAGTGAAAACCACTAACCACACCACCTTATTTCCAGACACCATTAAAGTGTTTCTTTAAGACCCAATCTATAAACAATAGTTGAGGATTGGCAAACAACCCACATAACTGTCATATCCCAGAAATTCAGTAAGTCCAACCCCAGTCCTCCGGACCAACTCTGCTTCTTGTACATATGAACTGTGGCGCGTTCTTGCTATAGACGCGACCCCTGACCTTTGGACCCTGTCCATAACTTACGATACTTTACATTCCATTTCTTGATCTCTGTATATACTAGTTCCGCTGTATGTTCTCCTCTGTAACTATGCTCCACTTAGGAACACAGCTCCAGTTCTATCTTACCTCCAACCCCTTACTTACAAACCAGCTCCACTCCGTTAGTAATCCCCCAGGACTCTGTAGTATATAAACCTCCGCAACTCCTGTATTTCCCTTCAGTTCGAATATCAACTTAGTCTAACTCCTTTCCTCCGCTCGAGTCTCAAAGACTCTCTCTGAAACCTCCGCTCGACTTGACGTCTAGCATGTCTTAAGTCTACCTCCAACCCATCAGTAAATTCCGGGACAACAGGACTCCTAGCAAGGGCACACCACATACGGTGAAGCCAAGTCCTATCCGCTAGACAACTCCGGAGTTCCGGAGTTTATCAGTACTTAACAATAACTGACTACACTAAGTTTTTCACTGACTCATTACTAGTAGAACTAGATAGTGTTTCATCTAGGAGATTTATAATCCCTAGCTTACATATAGTGTTTCATCTGTGGAAGGCAAATCAGTAGTCTGGGAAACAAGCACTTTGGTTTCATTGCATTTGCCTATAAAGAAGACAATATGTTTGTCTAGACCATAGGTCATGTGTAGTTTCCCATGGTCACATGCACATCACGTGACTTCAAAGTCTGAAAAGATGTAAAGTAAGTGTGCAAATGCGCTAAGTTAAAAAGTTTGAAAATATTGTATATCATAACACTACTCCCTCTTTAAGACTCAAATTCCAGGCAAGTCACGTGATAATTGGTTTTGGTAAAGTTTTCATAGCAAGTAAAAAGTGAAGAGAAATCTCCAATGGTAAGGCCGCAAAGTTTCTGAGGAGCCAAGGGATTCTTTTTATGGAAATCAGCAACTGCCTGAGGGGCAGTATTGATAATATCACCAGATTCCCATGTCCTGTCGGATTCGCCGTAACCTTTCCAATGTACAAGGTATTGAAGCTGGCAGCCTTTAAGACGAGATGCTGCAATGTAATCAATTTCAAATTGTTCAACTCCTTCTTCATTGACTTCAATCGCATCTGGGCATGAGACTGATTGACCCAGAAGGGTTGCCTGATATGGCTTAACATGTGAAATATTGACGGTAGGGTGAATGTGGATAGAGTTTGGCAATTTGAGTTTGACGGTGTTAGGAAGCACCTCGAGGATTTCATATGGGCCAATCCATTTTTGGGTAAGCTTCTTTGCTGTATAGGGGAGCTTCAAGTGTTCAGCTGAAAGCCAAACTTGTTGTCCTTTCTTGTACACTGGAGCATCGGATCTTTTATTTTCCAACTGCTTCTTCATCCTTTCTCATGCTTCCTCCAATGCCTCTTCTACTTCTTTGTGTGACTTTCCCATCTCCATGCCAAATTCCTTTCCCATGCCTTTAGCTTTTCCTTCAAAACCCATGCAAGGGGCGTAGTTACGTGTGATGTTGAATGGAATAGTGCCAGTGGCTGTGGTAAGGGAATTGTTGTGATGGAATTGAGCAACTTTGAGCCAATTGGCCCATTCAGTCTGTTGCTTGGCTACATAAGAGTGGAGATACTGTTCTAGTTCTCTATTAATACGCTCTGTTTGTCCATTGGTTTGTGGGTGGTAGGCGGTGGAGATTTTCTGGAAGATAGAGAGAAGATTACATAGTTCGGAAGTAAAGTCCGAAACAAACTGGGGACCTCAATCAGAAATGATCATGGAAGGAAGTCCATGGATACACCAAATATTGTCTCTGAAAATGATAGCTAAGTCCTTAGAAGAAACTGTATCATAAGTGGGAATAAAAACAACTTCTTTTGAAAATCAATCAACAATGCAAATGGCAGTGTAATCATGTGAAGCGGGTAAACCCATAATGAAATCAACAGATAAATGTTCCCAAGGTCGTTTAGAAGCAGGTAAAGGAAGGAGTTTTCCTGCCGGTGCCTTTGACTTTCCCTTTGTTTGGGTGTACACTTGGCAGCTATCTACATAATTTTTAATGTCTTTTGTGACACCAGGCCACAAGAAATGATGGGTGAGGAGATGAGAAGTGTGGGCTTGACCTGAATGTCCACCAATGGGGGAATTATGACAAATAGTAAGGAGTTCTGTACGTAAGGGTTCAGGAACAAAGACTTTGTTTTTGTTGTTTTTGAAAATATTGTTATCATAATCATAAGTATATTCATTAAAGGATTCTTCTTGTATTTTTTCTGATTCTTTTATGATTTTATTGTAGAAAGAAGAAGAAAGTTCGACATTTTTAATAAAAAGAGAAGATGGAAGGACAGTAATGTTCTGATTGTGATCCTGAATGGCATCACCATGGTCCAGTCAGCAAGACAAAGCATCTGCATGACCATTCAATGTTCCAGGTTTATAGATAAAGACGTAATTGAATTCTTGAAGGAGTGTGTGCCATTGAGCTTGACAACCGGATAGGGTTTGGGGTTTTTTCCAACATTCAAGATTCTTGTGATCTGTCCAGATCTCAAAACCTTCCCTACTGATTAGGTAGTGTCACCATTCTTCTAATGCTCGGATGACTGCCAAGAGTTCTTTATCATATATAGGGTAATTGTGCTCTGCGCTGTCAAAAGAGTGGGAAATGAAGGCGCAGGGTCTCCAGAGACCATCATCACACTTAACCAAAAGCACTGCCCCTGTGGCAATATCTGAGGCATCCGTTTCAAGATGCATTTCTTTATCTTGATCAGGATAAGCCAACAGGGGTGACTCCTTAAATTTGGCTTTTAAGGAGTCAAATGCTACTTGGTGTTTCGGTTCCCATTTGAATAGAATGTCTTTTTTGGTTGGATTGTTCAATGGGTGTGCAATGTCCGCGAAGCCTTCAATAAATCGTCAATAAAAATTACAAAGTCCAAGGAAGCCTTGCAGTTGTTTGAGGTGTGTGGAAACCAGCCAATCCAATATCCCTGACACCTTCTTTTCCTGCATTTCTACTCCCTCTTTAGATACTACCATACCAAGGAAGTCCACTTTGTCCTTCGAGAAGCTACATTTTTCTGGTTTTACATAAAGATCATTTTGGCGAAGATGGGAAAGCACCTCCTTTACTATTTCTTCATGCTCTTTCTTCATCTTGCCTTTAGTGAATATCATACAGTTGTCAATGTAAATAACGAGTACAGCATACATGTCGTTAAATATATCGTTCATCATTTGCCGGAAAGTAGGGGGTGAGTTAGTCATCCCAAAATACATAACTGTTGGTTCATAGGTGCCTATGGGAGTAATGAAAGCTCCCTTCCACTCATCACCTTCCTTAATTCAAACATTGTTGTAGCCCCATCGGAGATCAAGGGCCGTGAACATGTCTGCACCCTTAAGGTGGTTGATCAACATCAAAATAAGAGGTAGAGGATAAGCGTTTTTAATAGTGCCTTTGTTTAGATAACAATAGTCCATAACAAGTCTCTTTTTTCCATTTTTTTTAGGTATAAAGAATACTGGTGCCATTTGAGGGGACTTTGAGGGGTGGATGTAGCCCTTCTTGAGTTCTTTTCCGATGAATGTGCGTACTTTGTCCATTTCCGCTTCCAATAAGGGAATTACTCTACCCTTTTTGGAAGCAAAGTCTGGTTTCAGATCTATTGCGTGATCCCAGGGTTTTTGTTCCAGCATTCTTTCGGATTTGTTCTCGGAAAATACATCAAGGAAGTTGTGGTATGTTTTGGGCACTTTCTCCTTGAGTCCTTCTTCTATACTATGATTATAAATAAGTTTGATAGGTTCGTTAAAAGGTCCATCACCCATAATACGGCAGTAGGGTGTGCAGCGAGGGAAAGAAATAGTTTTAGAAACCCAATCTATAGTGGGATTGTGCTGAGCCAACCAATCATAGCCAACAATGAGGTGGTGGGTTCCTAGTTTAGAAACATAGGCTTCCAGGACCTTGTAGTGGCCAGCAATCCCAATAATTAAAATGACAGCATGGGTTACTTGCTCCATTAGAGCCGTCAGCATTTTTCACTGAAATAGGGTTAGCAATTTGATAAGTAGGTATACCATGAGAGAGAACATAGTCCTTGTCAATAAAGGTGTGAGATGCACCTGAATCTAGAAGAGACTTAAACGATTGAGATCGCCAACTTCCATCTTCATAATTCAGTACACGTGTCTCAAGTGACATTTCGCCACTAAATGACAATGTGCTTGTGTGAATAAAAAGAGATGAAGGAGAATTGAGGGATTTATAATTAGGAGAATTTCTTACTTGGTGAACAAGGGAATTAAGCACGCTTTATTTTAATTCTGGCACCATGCTCGATTGAGTCGCCCTTTCAGAATGAGGAAATATATTGCCAAGAAGATTGTCCATAGTACATACAGGGAAGTCTGACTCATTGCAATCAACAAAATCGGTAGATATATTACATGAGGAAAGAGAAGCAGAAGGAGAAATGTAATTGTCCAGTCCATGAACACCCTCGTCATTCACAGACTTATTTAATTTAAAGAGGAGGCTGCCTTTTGCCTTGCTTCTACTTTGAATTTATCTCTGTAGTAAGCTTTGGCTTCTGCTGAATAAAAGGACGGTATTGCCACTTGTTGAGCGACAACCGGGGGAGCGGACAGAATGGGAGTGGTGGTTGGAGGAGATGGGAGGGGTCAACCATATTGGTGCTGGGCATGCTGCATGGGCAGCTGGTAAGGTGCAGCAGGCACAAAGGCACCTGTTTCATAATCCCAAAGGTATTGCTGCCATACTTGCAGCGGATGCAGGGGGCGCTTGTTGGGGTTCAAGTCACAATTGGGCCAAATGTGGCCAACCTTGTTGCATCCGTAGCATGTACAGGTATCAGGCCAGAATGGAGGCACAGCTTGCTGTGTGTCTATTTCCATTAGGGCTCCTCTACCTGGCTGTGTACCAGTGGGAGTAAAACGGGAGTGATTACCTGGAGGAGGTCATGGTGGAGGTGGGTAATATTGTTGGCCATAAGGCTGCGGAGGGCAGGGAGCGAATTGGGGGTGGTATGAAGAAGGGGAAGGGCACGAGGGTGGTCCACGTTCTATTGCAATTTGTTCAAAATTCCTACCGATTGCTCAGTAGTTATTGCAGAGCTCAAGATAGTCATCGACTTCCTTGCCTGTCATCTTTGCTTGGTAATAGATGCGGTAGTCGACTGCTTTCTTGAGTAGTTCAAGAGCGAAGTCTACTCCAATATCTGCTTCTTTGACCAGGACAACAAACTCCTGGATGAACAAATCTATGGGCCTAGACCCTTGCCGTAAGGCTTGCAGCTTTTTAAGGCTTTCATGAGCCAGTACCTCAATCTGGAAGTACTCCTCGATTTTGATCTGTAGATCAGGCTACTTGGGCCAAGCCACAATTCCTTTTGGCATGGTTGCCGTAGATCCTGCCGCTATTGGGATCTCGGTTTCTTCTTCTTCCAAGAAATGTTCTAGTGTGATCTGGGCAAAGCCCTCAGCCTTCTTCTCAAATTGAGACACCACATTCTAAAGGCACAAATGTAAAGAAAAGAAAATTGGAAAACTCCGAGGGGTACTCCTTAGCCCAAGAGCCCGGGCAGTGTAAACAGTCTAATCCAAGTGTTGCGAGTAGTCTTGAGCAAAAACTGGCGGGGACTCGATGTGGGCTACACCAAACCAAAGACAAAAGAGTAGAGAAGAGTAAGGGTAGAGGCAAGGCGATGTCTTCCTTAATACACTTGCAGGGACGTAGGCTGCAAGGTACAAATGGATTAGACTGGGGAGTCCAGTTGACTACAGCTACTTTATATATGTTACAGATGGGTGCATGGACCATAGGGTCCATGGGAAAGACTACTTGATATAGATAAATAAGAGAAGTGTTCGTGAGAGAAGTAAAATGATGATGAGAAAGAAGAAGTGGAAATTAACAAGGTGTGTGTGCAACATGTTTGTCTAGACCATAGGTCACATGTAGTTTCCCACAGTCATGTGCACATTGTTGAACTAGCGCATGTATTGGTTAGAGTTATGCAAAGTGTACTTACCTGCTGACTAAGCAAGGTAACGATGAACATAGTGGTTGGGGATCAAGAAATGATTAGAACTCAGCTCAGCTGAGTTTGTACTTAAGTACAGTAAACGTGTGAACAATTATACGAGTATGGTAAATACTACTCCTATCGTTCAACACTCCCCCTGGTCTAATATACTGTAGTATTGTAAGACCGAAGTAAAGAATTGATCATGTGATCCAGAAGGAAAGGTGAGGTTATGAAAATCCAAACCAAGCTGTGGGTGAAATTTCTTGAACTTGACATGTCCAAGGTTCTTGGTGAACATATTGGCTGAATTATCATCTCCAGGGATATAAAACAATTCAACCTGCTTGAAAGTCATCACTGCATCGCGTATATAATGGTACTTGATGAGGATGTGTTTGGATTGCTTCTCAGTGACTGGGTTTTCTGCAATAAAGAGAGAACCTTGGTTGTCACCACAGATGGGAATAGGATTTAGCTTGTGCCCGATTTCCTCAAGCATTTGCTTTATCCAGATGACTTGGCAAGAACAATTGCTCAAAGCCATATACTCTGCCTCTGTAGAAGACAGTGCAGTAGTCTTTTGTAGATGGGAGTTCCAAAGGAAAACTCCATTCGCAAGTTTAAGGTAGAAACCTGTCTGCAAGTGACCGGTAATTTTATCCTGACCCCAGTCTGAGTCAGTGCAGGCGATTAAGCCTTTGCCAGATGATCCATCATAAATCAGAGAATAATCTGATGTGCCAAGTAAATATCGGCAAATGTAAAGGGCCTTTTCAAGGTGATCCTTTGATGGATTGGCTGATTGGTGGGCCAACTGTGTGACAGCATAGGCAATATCAGGCCTAGTCCCAATCATTAAATATAATAATGACCCAATGACTGTTTGAAAACAAGTCCTAAGTTCTGGGTTCACCAGTAGGCCATTCTTCTCTGGGTAATATCCCTGAGGTAGAGGGGTCCAAGCAGGCTTTGTGTTGATCATTCCACAGTGCTCAAGGACCTTGTCAAGATAATTCCACTGGTCAATGTATGTATATGCGGTGACCTTCTTGATATATGTTCATTCAAAGGAATTCACATGGTTCCCTGAGATCTCGACATTCCCACTTTTTCATAAAAGTGGCCTTAAGTTTTTCAACTAGGCTCTTGTTGGGTCTGCAGAATAATGTGTTGTCGACATAGATGATAGTGAGTACTATTTCATTTCCTCGCTTGTACACAAAGAGACCGGCATCTGTTCGAAGCCGTTCAAATCCAAGTTCCTTCATGGATTTGTCTAGTGCATGCCACCAGGTAATACCAGCTTGCTTTAATCCATAGATTGCATGTAGAAGTCTTAGTACTTTGTTGCCTTTGTGTTTAGGTGGCAAGAAACCTTCAGGAAACTCCATGTAGAGTTCCTCTTCTAGGACTCTGTAGAGATAAGTGGATCGGACATCAAGTCCAGATATATGCCACTTTCCTAGGGCTGCTAAGGCTAGCATACATCGCACAGTTTCAAATCTGACAACCGGCGAGAATATTTGATCATAGTCTAGACCTTCCACTTGGGAGAAGCCTTTGGCGACTAGACAGGCTTTTTTATGGCCATCGGATTTCACATCAAAAACCCATTGATTCTTTATGACCTTGCAGCCAATGGGGTGATCGACAACTTCCCATACCTTGCGTTCTTTGAGCATCTGAAGCTCAGTTTCGCAGGCCTTCCGCCAGAGCTTTTGTTCCTCTGCAGGTAATTTATTAATGTCCTTAAAGGACCATTCCCGGTAATTGGGAGCATTTGATGATTCTGCAAAAGGAATAGCTCATTGACACAAGAAGGAAACTAAAGCATCTCCCTCTTCACTGGTTAGGCATTCAACGTCCTGCTCACTAGGAGTAGGAGAAGGTGGTAAGCCTCCAGGGACATTAGGAGTGTTGGGTGTCTGAGAGCCGGAGGGTTCACCAATTAATCGTTCCCAAGACGAGTCTTTCTCAATGTCCTTTACTTGCTTCAGAGTGTTATGATATACCATATTTTCAAACATTTTTAACTTAGCGCATTCACGCACTACCTTACATCCTTCAGACTTCGAAGTCACGTGATGTGCACGTGACCGTGGGAAACTACACGTGACCTATGGTCTAGACAAACATGCTGCACACACGCCTTATTAATTTCCATTCTTCTTTCTCATCATCATTCTTCTTCTCTCACGAACACTTCTTCCATCTATCTAAAACCAGTAGTTGTTCTCATGGACCCTGTGGTCCGTGCACCATCTTGTAACATATATAAAGTAGCAGTACTCGACTGGACTCCCCAGTCTAATCCATTTGTTCGCTGCGACCTACGTCCTTGCGGCTGAATTAAGGAAGACATCTTACTTCATCTTTAACCTCTGCTTTCTCTCTCATCGTTGGGTTTGGTGTAGCCTCGTCGAGTCTCTGCCAGTGTTTGTTCGAGAGCCTCTCACAACACAGAGGATGACGTTTGTCACCATAAATATTGCCAGGACAAATGGGAACTTTGCGAGTTCGCTCAGAATGTCATAGAGGTGGAGGACCAATGGGAGGTGGGCATGGAGCCCTGGGAGGAGTCTGAGGAACTGGAGGCGGTAAAGGAGTCCGTTCAGGCGAAGGCTGTTACATTTTCTTCCCCATTCTTGTCTTCGCCCCTATTTCTTTCTTTTGGGACATCCCCTATCATCTTACAGATGTCCCTGCTTATCTAACGACAGCTCTCTGTCTGTTCCATTGGCCACCAGGTTGTTCTAGCCCTGCCCGGTCTCCCCATTTCCAATACCTCCATCCCTGCTTAGCAGGTTTCCACCACATTCCTCCCCTTTCTGCGAATACCCTTCTATCCCATTCTTTTGGGTTCTCGCATTGTAGTTTAGCATGTTCCACGACATTCTTCCGCTTTCTCTCTCGCTTATTCATCGCCGAGGCTAGGCAGTATATAAACCTCATGTCGTCGCATACTCCACTTCTTTAATCTTAGTCTGCTTCAACCACCATCGAATATAACTCTACACATGTAGAGTTTCCCTTGAACCTTGAACTCTTCGTCTTTGACCTCTCGAGTACCCCTCAAACGAGTCTTCGTGCTACTCTCGAGTGCATGCTACTTCTAGTCAGATATTAACTACATCTGTCTCGAAGCCTTGTCATCGCCGCCTTCGCGACAATCCTCAGAACCTTGATCGCCAACCTTTGGATCCAGCCAATCCTCGTCAAGCTTCTTAGAACCTTCAACCCTGTGAAGCCTACACTCGTCCTTACCCGGGCCAAGCGTAACAAAGGCTGACTTTGTCATTCAGGGAGTGGCCTGAGAACTGGATCAGGCCTCTGGACAATGGTAGGCTCCAGGTCAGAATCATTGGAGTAGTGGTCAGAATGATCATCAGTATGTTGATGAGGTTTCCTAGGCAGGTGACTGATGGACTTGTGAGGGCGAGCACCGGAACACCTTGGGAATAAGTTCTCATCAAAAATGACATAGGCAGATTTG
>JBBPQN010001205.1:0-10026 GCA_038092575.1 Boletus subluridellus | reverse complement strand
TGGTAAAATATTCCAATAAAAAATAGGGGAAGGTAGGTCATACTAAGGGTTATCTGGCCCTATAGTATCCAAGGATTCTAACCACTCCAAGTGGTAGAAATATCCATTCTCAGGTGGTAGCTTTTCTGACTATGCTTGAAACCAGTTTCATGCAGGTCAACGGGTATCGGGCCGAGATGGGAGCGCTTGCTGGGCATCTATCTCCATCAGGGCTCCTCTACCCGGCTGTGTACCAGTGGGAGTGAAACAGGAATGGTTACCTGGAGGAGGTCATGGCAGGGGCAGATAATATTGTTGGCCATAAGGCTGTGGAGGATGAGGAGCAAATTGGAAATGGTAAGAAGATCCCAAGGGGCATGAGGGAGGGCCATGTTCGATTGCGATTTGTTTGAAGTTTCTACTAATTGCTCAATAGTTGCTGCAGAGCTCAAGATAATCATCGACTTCCTTGCCTGTCATCTTTGCTTGGTAATAGATATGGTAGTTGACAGCTTTCTTGAGCAGTTTCAAAGCAAAGTCTACTCTGATATCTGCTTCTTTGACCAGGATGATGAACTCCTGGATGAACAAATTGATGGGCCTAGACCCTTGCCTTAAGGCTTGTTACTTTTTGAGGCTCTTGTGAGCCAGTACCTCAATCTGGAAGTACTCCTTTATTTCAATCTGAAGATTGGGCCATTTTGGCCAAGCTACAATGCCTTTTGGTGCTGTTACGGCAGATCCTGCTGCTATTGGAATCTCAGTTTCTTCTTCTTCAAGGTATTGTTCTAAGGTGATCTGGGCAAAGCCCTCAGCCTTCTTTTCGAATCATGACAGGACTGCAACCATGCAGACGTGGTTGTCCTTCCAATCCTTTGCGTTGACCCAAAGTTGAAGCTTGATCCACCAGGCACGAAACTTGGAGCGATTGCCATCCCAATTTCCAGGGTCAACAATCTTTTTAGAGATGTTTGAGCACTCCTTGCTTAAGGCAAGCACATTAAGGCGGTTGACCAGGTCATTGATATCAATGGACGACATTGTTTAGTGGGAAGAGGAGAGACAACAGTGTTGGAGGAAAAATGAATCTGAGAAGTAATTGTTTCTTCTTTGATTACGTTGGAGTTGTGTTATGGTTTTACCCACAACACTGGGACTCTAACCAAGGACACTACTCTTCAAGAGGCCTTGAAGACGACAGATGAGTCAAGGTCAATGTCAGCAATAATGACAATGAGAGAGATAGCATGGAAGCGAGTGGTACAAGGACAACCTAGTCCAAGAAATGAGAAGTCTTCCCAAGATCTCTTAGAGAGTAGAGAACCAAGGGTATGATTGAGTAGATTCAGGTTAGAGAGCAGTTCAAGCTCAGCTCAAACTTATATACAAGTACACTAGTTTAGGGCCGGTCTAACCTGATATAGTAATGGAACCTTAGGGGAGGCATAAGTGTGTCCAAGATGCGTTGCGTCACATAGCACGTGATCTAGGGAGAAACTGGAATGGGTATAATAGGATCAATAGATCGGGTGATCTAGAATCAACAAGGCTGTCCTGTTGAGGGCAGGCATTGGAGTCTACAATCCAGAGGCTGTATCTCAGGTGATGATGGGTCACTGAGGCAGGTATTGGGGCATGTAGGATCAACAAGGCAATGCTCAGGAGATCTCAGATCTGTGGGGCAATGAGCCACAGTCCAACTGTGGAGAGTAGGATCAGGGGATGATCCAGGGAAACTCCTGGGAAGATCCAGGCCTTGTGTTTACATGGAAACATAAACATCTGGGGGAATGTCCAGTCGCTAGGTGATATCCACAGAGTCCTTGTGATGAAAGGGAACTCATCGTCCATGGGTGAATGTCTAGTCTTGAGTCAAGAGCCCATCCAAGGCATAAGGCCAGGGATTGTCCATTATGAGGGGAAATGGTAGCCATGAGTTGATGATCGTCAAATATGATCTGGTAATACAATGACATAGTCATGAGAGAAAGGGGAAAGTCATGGTGCTGCCAGGGCACATGGTTGTGGGAGGTCACGGGTGATGCCAGGTCACAAAACCATAACAAGTTGTATGTATCAGAAGAGTGCGAGCTCAGCATCAGAGTGTTGTTTGAAATAGGGGATTTGCTTTTTTGGGGGGAAAGGAAGTGGAGGAGGAGCTACTGGAGCAGTAGGGGTTTGAACTGGTTGGGGCTGTTGCATTCTGTTTGTGTGAATGCAAGCCAGCTTAATCCTTACTGCGAGGTATCTTACAACCAAGCTTGAGGGATGCAGCAAGTGGAAGATTTGAAAAAATAAACTTTCGACTGGAGGTAGTACCTTCTTCTCTGTAAAGTCTCATTGTTACGAGTGGTGATACCCCCCCTTTTTTTTCTCTGATTCTACCCTTGGACTACCCCAGGTTGTCTCTCTGGGACGACATCATTGCTTCCTTGCAGGAATATACAGTGCCAGACACTGCATTCAAGGACAGCCTCTTTGATCTGTTCCCTTCTGACACTGCCTTCTATTGATCCTATTTCTCCCACTCCGGTTTGTCCCAATATGTATTGATCCTATTTCTTCCTGTTTCCTTCCAAGGACACTGCCCCCTTCCGTCATGTGCCTTTTATATGCAATGCATCTCTTACCTCATACTCATGATAGTGCCTCCCCTCATGCTACTTTCCAACTCTGACTCACCTGCCCTAAATGACTCCAGGCAGTATATATATATTCGGTCTCTGCCTGTGTTCTCTCTTTAACTTGAACCTACACAATCTACTGTGTATTTTGGAGTTCACTGCTGGCTCGCTTCTCTTGCCAGCTCTCTCGCTTCATTCTTTGCTTCACCATCATCTCTCTCGTGAGGGCGATCTTCAGATGATCCACCTAGGACAGTGATCATACCTTGCCTCTACGTTGAGCAAGGACCAGGACGAACTCCAACTACACGTTGGTATTCCATTGTTACATTGGTTGTAACAAAAGGTTCAAGTTTCTACTTGTTGGAGCTACTTAGCCCAACCCTCCCCATCGGATGCTACTGGATGCAGCCACACTAGGTCAACACAAGGTGTATCAATCTTACACAACTCCTTTCAGGAGACCAACATGAGGACGACGAGGAACATTGTATATCTCCACCCCACCCCCCTATCCAGTCTTCTGCCTTCTCTCCCATTCCCACTTCAGAATCTCGACGAGTATCTGGGTCTTCATGAAGTAACTCTACCATGAGTCACCCTCCCCCACCTAGAAGGAATTCCCCTGCCCTCTCTCGATCATCTTCAGTCGGTTCACACCCTCCCACTAGCCTCACCCAGTACTCTATTCCCGAAGAGGAAACCATGCGCTCTGAAGGAGGAACTTATGAGAGAACCATCCTCACCAGAGCAGACACAGAGGCTTATCTTGCAGCCCACCCAAGACCCCCTCCTATTCCAGAACCAGACCTGGACTACCCCATCAGAGATGAAGAAGACGACGACAAAGACATGACTAAGGATGTCAAAGCAGCCCTCCCAGAAGACTTCTCGGAAGAAGGAAAGGATGCCAACAGGTGGCTCCTAGAAATGGACAGATACTTCTCCCTCCACCCGGACCTAACCAACAGGGCAAAGGCCCTGATATTGTTGAACCGCATGCCTAATGGAAGAGGCAAAGCATTTGCAGAAGCCTGGCTGATCAAAGTCACGGATCAGACTGTCCCACACGGAGACAAAGACTATGCCCATGTAAAGGAGGCCTTTGCCACCACATTCTCCCCCTATGATGCTGCATCACATGCACGAGTAGAGCTTGCATCCTTACAGCAAGAATGAAAGGATGGCTTCAACAAGTACCTCACTGAGTTCATAGTTCTCACTACCCAGGCAGGAATCAAAGAGAAAGGAGCCTTACAAGAATGGTTCCTTTGAGGACTTGACAGGGAAATAGCCAAACAGCTAATGCTCACCAACATCCTCAAAACTTCTCAAAAGATTGAGGAAGTATACAACAAAGTGGTGGAGATAGAGAGTGGCCTAGCACGGATCAGGGATATGGATCACATTCCTCGAATCCCTGCAGGAAAGGCTGGAGTGTGAATCTGCCACGACCCAAATGCCATGGGCATGGACTGTCTCACCCTTTCCCTGGAAGAATGGGCTCGCTGTTTCAGGGATGGCTTATGCTTCATCTGCAAGAAGAAAGGGTGTTCCACTAGAAAACACCCATGAACTCCTAGACAAGGAGTCCAGACTCATGCTGTCATGAGCACCCTGCTGAAGAAAGACCCATTGGAGTCCTATATCAAGAGTCTGGAGACTCACTCAGACAAGGACAGGATCCTTCAGGCCCTCAAAGCCACCTTCAAAGGAAATAGAGACAAGAAAGGGGAACTTCTCCCAGACACCGAAAAGGTATGGGGAGAAGAAGATATTAACACTCTCAAACTAGGGGAAACTCCTGTTCAAGGCATGCCCACTTTGCATTTTTAGGAGGAAGGGATGGACCAATGTCATCTCCTTCCGTCATGATCATGCCTGTATTTATTTCTGGATCCAGGAGTAATTCTATTTGCATTCCCATCTCGATCCAGAATAAACGCGCTACAAGAATCGTTGGCCTAAATGCATTAATCAACAGCAGAGCAACAGGATGCTTCCTCTCTTGGCAAGTAGTCAAGAAGCACAAGATCCCCTTAATCCCTCTCCCCCATCCAATCAAGGCCTGGAATGTGGATGGATCGTTAAACCAAGCCGGAGACATCACCCACAAGATCACCACCATACTCAACATGGACAGAGTACTAGAAGAGCAGAATTTCTTCATCCTAAATTGTGGAAAGGATGACTTGATACTCAGACTACCCTGATTACAGGCAGTAAACCCCACCATCAACTGGTCAACAGGGCAGGTGACCATAGACCCCTTGTGGTACAAAGAGCAACATTTCAACCACCCTCAAGCGCTCTCCCAGAGGTACTTATTAAAGTACTTGGATGCCGATGAAGACACTAGGACTGAGAGAGACTTGAAGACATCTTTCTCCCAGAAGAAACTCATACATAGAGCCTGCGTATTGTATATGCAACATGATTCAAGGATCCCAGATTTTCTTGCAAGAAAACCACCCTATCCACCACCCTTGCACAGAAGGAAGGAATTACCAAAGTGGAACTCCCTTCCCCATTCAAAGACTTCACCAACGTCTTTGAAAAGAAAGATTCCACCAAACTCCCACCATCCAGACCCTACGACCATGCCATAGACTTATGAGACACCTTCGTACTCCAACAAGCCAAGACATATCCATTGTCCCCCCTGGAACAACTCGCATGTAAGGAGTTCATCGATGAACACCTAGCATCTGGGAAGATTACTCCGTCAAAATCTCCCCAGGCATCTCCATTCTTCTTTGTCCAAAAGAAAGACGGAAAGCTGCGACCTTGCCAGGACTATAGATACCTCAATACACACCATCAAGAATGCATATCCCCTTCCACTCATCACCGATCTAGTGGATCGGGTACGAGGATCTTCCATCTTCACAAAGTTCAATGTATGATGGGGGTACAACAACATCCTCATCAAACCCGAAGACAGATGGAAGGTGGCCTTCATTACTCCCTTTGGTCTCTATGAACCAACGGTCATGTTCTTTGGCATGTGCAATTCCCTGGCCACCTTCCAGGCCTTCATGGATGACCTTTTCAGGGATTACATTGCTGAAGGGTGGTTAATCATTTACATGGATGACCTCCTCATCTATTCCTCCAACCCTACCCTACATGAGGAATGGACCAGGAAAGTACTCCAGAGGTTTTGGGAACATGAAATGTTCCTAAAATTGAAGAAATGCACCTTCATGGCATCAGAAGTGGACTATCTGGGACTCATCATCAACAAGGATGGAGTCAAGATGGACCCTACAAAACTACAAGCAATCAAGGAGTGGCCCAGACCTGCCAACACCCAAGAAATACAGTCCTTCCTGGGATTTTGCAATTTCTACAGGAAATTCATCCCCTCCTTCTCAGATATCACCTGCCCCCTCCTCAATTTAACCAAGAAAGGTGCCCCTTGGAATTGGACCCCTTCCCAAGAAAAGTCTTTCCTCTGTCTGCAGAAAGCCTTCACTGTTCGACCAGTGTTGGCTTTCCCAGACACCTCAAAGCTGTTCACCCTGATGACCGATGCCTTGCTGACTGCCTCCAGAGCAGTCCTCATGCAAATGGACACAAATGGAGAACTGCACCCATGTGGCTATCTCTCTCAAATGTTCTCTCCAGCAGAGAGAAACTACAACATCTTTGACCAGGAACTCCTTGCTGTCATCCACGGACTCAAGGACTGGAGACAGTATCTCCTAGGATCCCCACATCCTGTAATGATTGTAGAGTACTTTAGTAGTAACTAAAGTAAAGATAAACTAATGTGGTGCGATGTAACTATTGCTTATGTAATCTGTAAGTACCATATATGGAATAATAATTCCAACAATGGTTCTTACCAACCATAAGAACCTCACTTATTCCAAGGAACCAAGAAAGTTGTCCGGACAACAAGCCAGGTGGCTCCTGTTCTTACAGGACTTTGACCTTGAATTCATTGCCCTACTGGGAAGTAAAATGGCCCCTGCTGATGCACTCTCTCAACAACATGACATGGACACTTCCGATGACAATGAAGATGTCCAAATGCTCCCCTTGGATGCCTTTATTAAGGCAATTGACATGGCCCTCAATACAAAGATTCAGGACTCGTCCACTACAGACCCTCTGGTCTTGGATGCCCTCCACAAAATGGAAATGGAGGAACCCCTCTTCAAATGATCACACCCTTCAGATTGGACCTTTGCCAAGGGACGTCTCTATTTCAAGAATCGCCTGTATGTCCCAGAACCTGCCTGGCATGACCTTGTGGTCCCTGCCCACTCCTCCCCTGCTGGTGGCCATGGTGGCCACCTCCACACCACCGCCCTCCTGTCCTGTAACTATTGGTGGCTGGGACTTTCCTCCTATGTCCAGCAGTTTGTCACAGGATGCGTGGTCTGTCAATCCCACAAAGTGCTCATCCACCCGACCATTCCCCCCCTTGTGCCCCTTCCTGGGGCCACTTCACACCCCTTCTCCCACATTTCAATTGATCTGATCACCAATCTTCCCCCGGTCAACAGTTTCAACTCTATCATGGTTGTGGTCGACCATGGGCTTAGTAAGGGGGTAATCATTACTCCTTGGACAAAAACGATTGATGCTGCCACAATTGCCTAGTTATTTTTCTCAAAAGTGTTCTGTCGCTTCAAGCTCCACAACAAATTGATCTCGGATTGTAGACCACAATTCACATCAGCCTTCACCTGGGAACTTGCCTGTCTCCTGGAATATGACGTGTCCCTCTCCACTGTGTATTGTCCCCAAACTGATGGAGAAACCAAATGCTACAACCAGGAACTAGAAACATTCCTATGCATCTTCTGTGCAAACACCTCTCAAGCATGGCTAGAAATGCTCCCTATGGCTGAGTATGCCCACAATTCTGCCATACATTCCATAACTGGCAAAACCCCTTTTTTCCTATTAATGGGATATGAACCACGAGCCTATCCCCCTCTAGGAAAAACCTTCCTACCCGCCCTTGAGTCTAGACTCAACTCCATCTCCCAAGCCTGCAAAGAAGCAGAAGCCACTCATGAGCTCGCCAAACAACACATGAAAGAGCGGCAGAGATCCTCCTTTAGACCCTGGAGGGTAGGAGACCAGGTATGGCTAGAAACAAAAAACCTCCATCTCCAAACCCTCTCCAAGAAACTCTCTCCCTGACGGACTGGACCTTTCCAGGTATCCAAAGTGGTCACCCCTGTGGCCTATCGGTTGGAACTCCCCTCCCAATGGAAAATCCATAATGTTTTCCATGCATCCCTCTTATTGTCATATCAGGAAACCTTGGAACATGGCCCCAACTTTTCCCAACCACCACCGGACCTCATCAGAAGTGAGGAGGAGTATGAAGTTGAGGCTATAATTAACCATCCGGGAAACTTGGGAAAGAGGCTGTACCTCATGCACTGGAAGGGCTATTCAGCTGCCAAACGAACGTGGGAACCTGCTCACAATTTAGGAAATGCCAAGACCATCCTAAAAGAGTATAAAAGAAAGAGCAGACTCTGAATACCTCTTTCTTAAGAACTTCCATGTTGTTCCCTTTCCTCCCCTCTGTCCCTCTTTCTACTCGCATCCATCATCTTTCCCCTTCTGCCTGCCACCTCATCTATGTTGCCCTCCTCAAGAGTTGAGAAGCATCGGTCGCAATTGAGAGACTACCGCTCTTCTTGTGCAATGACACCCTCATCCATCTCCTTCACCTCTATAGGCACTACACCACCATTTGATCCCTTCTCCCCCAGGCTGCCTGGGACATGACAAGTTCCCATGTTGGCACTGAACACTCCTATGCCAGGCAGACTTCCAATGTCTCGCCACTGGCCTCCATTGAACAAGCTGTATTCAAGATCAGAAATGCCACACTCAACGCATTCCATGTCGAACACCTCCACTACTGTATCTCCATACTCCCCCTTGCCACTGTCTCATTGTTCCTTCACCCTGTCATCTTTTCCCTTCTGGAAGAAGAGAGACAGGCATACTTTAACAACAACCCCCTTCCTCCTGACGCTGACGTTTTTGATGGAGCAGCTCACTCCTCCCTGTCCTCCTCTTCCTGCGATGTTGGAAGAAGCCAGAGCACTCAATGACCTCATCTCGAGCTTAGAAGCTGAGTTGATGTCAGAACCCTCATCAACCCCAACAGCGATGACCCCTCCTCTGAGTCCACCATTGTCCCCACTCGTCCTGCCACCCCCATATCCGTTACCCCTCCCACAGACACAAGGTTCCCTTGACCCCTCAGACAGCATCACCATAAAGTCCTTGTCTCTACTGGATTGCCTTCCCAGACAGCCAATAATCTTTCCCCCACTTTGGCAAATGTATCTGCAGCTGTTGAGGTTAATCCCAGTGACCTTCTTAATGGACCTGGGGGAAACTTGTCCCCCACTCAACTCAATCCCAGTTGAGCAACTGCAGCCAACCAGCATCATCACCCATCCCAGCTGGGTCCCATTCCTCATGCTCCCTCCTCCACCATGCATAACCCACCCATGGTCCCCACTCGCTGTTACCACTGTAGCTCCTTCAGACACTATCACCCCTACTGTCCCCACTACAGATGTCCCTTCTGCCACGTCCTTGCCCCAGGTAGTGATGTTGTGGGCCAGGCCTGAAGCCCTGAAGCCCTGGTATCAGGCCCTATTTAGGCCAGGCCAGGCCAGGCCCACACATAGGGCTTGTAAGGGCCTAGGGCCTGGGCCTGGGGTTAGTCAGGCCCAAGCCCAGGGCTCAGGCCCTGGCTTATTGGTATTATATAAATTAATAGTACAGCCAATGGTAATTAAATTTAGTTTTAGGCTCAGAAACAATTAGAAAACTATAATGTTATATCAGCCACATGAACCATGACCTCTTTAGTGTCCAGTGAGCAAGCCTTTTCTACAGCTACACTGACTCAGACTACTGTACTCACATGATTGATTCATTAGGCTGTGTGATGCATGACACAGTCCACTAAAACTCTTGTTTATCATCAGCCTGTGTGACATGTTACACCAACCAAACTTTTCAGCATTTTATCAGATGCACCATGCTTGGAATGGTGTTATGACCAGGTAATTCCTAAAGGGAACTCCAGAACTCCAGAGTTATCTGGGGTGTCAGGACTTTGGCTTTACCACATGTGGTGTGCCCTTGTCAGGAGTCTTTTGTCCTGGATTTATGGACAAGGAAGTTGGAGAGAGACTTAAAGCATGCTAGGATGCTAAGTCAAATGGAGGATTACTAATGGAACCATTGAGGTTCAGTTTGAAGGAAAGGAATTGACTAAGTTGATAATTAGACTGGGGAGTATAGGAGTTATTTGGAGAGTTTATATACTACAGAGTCATAGGGGATTAGTAACAGAGTGGAGTTGGTTTGTAAGTAAAGTATCAGAGGTAAAGTAAAGCCAGAGCTGTGTTCCTAAGCAAAA
>JBBPQN010001204.1:0-10035 GCA_038092575.1 Boletus subluridellus | reverse complement strand
ACTACTATTACATCTGAAGCCATGTGATCTTCCCAAGAACAGATTAATAATTTATGGATTGACTGGTTGAATGTTGCAATATGCTCTGAAATTATTTGAAAAGTAGTAAAATGCAAATCTAAGCCTTAGCTGAGATGAATTCTAAAATTGTAATCATCTCCATTTCAAATAAATCAATAATTATATAAACACCTTGAAACATAGTTCCAACTATTATATGAATATCATGTAAACTGTTGAACAAAAAAAAGCACTTTTAAAATACTCAACTTAATATTGAGCGAAATGGATCAAATGATAAACTGACATATGAGAACAACATATATCAAGTTTATAAAATGCAATTGTCACTAATAAAGTAGAAATAGATTAATAAGTATATATTACACTTTTAGCATCTAACAGATTATTAAATGAGTAAATATAATCAAATACATATATTTCTGATTGTTTTATAGATAGTTACATGTATATACATATTTCATTTACATTGTTTTGAAATATTTCATTGTAGTGGTATAATCACTCATATGTATGTATATATAAATTCTCACAGTAAATAACATGCTTCACTTCTTATTTCAACTGTAATTGTTATGATATAAGCTTGGCTACCAGCAGCATGATGGCTGTGGTTCCTGTATCGCTCTTCACAAACAAGACATGACCCTTGCATGATATCACCTCAAGGAGGGACTGAGAAGTTCTAAAGTAATGAGACAAAAGCTTGGGATACTGCCCCACATTCTAAAGGTGCAAATATAAAGAAAGAGAAAATTGGAAAACTCCAAGGGGTACTCCTTAGCCCAAGAGCCCAGGCAGTGTATATAGTCTAATCCAAGTGTTGCGAGCATACTCAAGTGAACACTGGCCAAGTTGTGTCAGGGCTACACCAAACCAAAGAGTAAAGAGAAAAGCAGAGTTTAAAGAGTAAAGATGATGTCTTCCTTAATACACTCACAGGGACATAGGTTGCAAGGTACAAATGGATTAGACTGAGGGTGCTCAGTCAACTACTGCTACTTTATATATGTTACAGGTGGGCGCATGGACCATAGGGTCCATGGGAAATATTACTAGTTATTGATAGATGAAAGAAGTTTGTGTGAAAGAAAGAAGTTGATGATGGGAAAGAAGAATGGAAATTAATAAGGCGTGTATGCAATGTGTTTGTCTAGACCATAGGTCACATGTAGTTTCCCATGGTCACATACACATCACATGACTTTGAAGTCTGAAGGATGTAAAGTATGTGGGTTGTAGCACTAAGTTAAAAAGTTTCAAAATATTAGTATATCATAACAGTTATTTTTGGTGGGCTCTTGTTTCATTTGGAATTTTATATATATTAGTTGTAGCTTTATGAAAAAGATGTTTGATGAAATCAAATTATTTACTTATATTGAGATTTAAATTAGTTTTATTATAATAAATTAGTAGCAAGTGTAACAAGATGATTTAGTCTTAGAATGTATAATGGACTGAATTAGATATTTTAATATATCAAGTGGTTGATATAACTATATTAGTGTAATATATAATGATATTGATAAAGTACAATTACATGACCAGTTAGTAGTTTTACTGTGGCAGTTAAAACAAGTTAAGAAATATATTGAAAGTTGTTGCTTTGTAAGTATTTTCTTCACACATAATATATGGGTCATTGTATACACTAGATTAATAGCATTTTTGAGTCACACCTAGGAATGTCAAGTAATCATTGATCATGGTGACATTGATGTTTATTTGATATAGTAGGCAATAAAGAAAAGAATCATATATATTCAAGAAGATTTGAACTTCTGCAATTATCTCATTAAAATGACATTCTACCATTAAATGATAGGCTTTATTAAACTATAAAATTAACATTTAAGTATTTATATCAATTTATTATATCCATATTTTTGACATACAATATATAGATAATTAATCCACTCTTAGTTTCAGACATCTAAACTCTGTGGTAATTTTGTAGTTATATTTGATAATATTTATTCAAACTGGCTGAGTTCTAAATCTAATTTGGGCTCTACATTTTATAAAAGGCGAAGAAATACCACAAGAAAGATTTACCTGGATATTCAAAGATCCTGAAGAACTTTTATTACATGCTAGTATTATTGTGTGTGTGTATCAGCACACTTAACAAGCCATGAGACCTTGTCTGTATGGATCATAGTCAGACATTACCAACATCAAGCATACTTGGGCTGCATTCAAAATGGAGTTTGGAGCTAGGTGTGTGGAAGCTTGTTCTCAGTCAGCTTATTGATGATCTGGTCTCTGAAGAGTTCACAAGTTCAAAGTGTGTCATGCTTCTTATGATTTTTCTATACAACTGTGTAACTGGTTTAACCTGCAGGCATGTTGGGAAGTGCTTTCAGCGATCCAATACCACAACTTCTAAGTATGTTTTTTTTTTTCCTTCCAAATGCCTCTGATGTCACTAGATACTTCTGAAGGATGCTAGGCACCTTCACATCAACAAGATTATATACAAAGTATGTCAAGCTACCACATTCTAATGACCCTGTCCCTTCTCACATCCTCAACAACCCCACCATATATGTACCTGTATTTCAAAGATGTGATTGGTGCCATTGATGGAACTCACATTGCATGTACACCATCTGCAGCTAAGTGGGATGCAACTCACAACCAGAATGGATTTCATTCACAGAACTGTCTTGTTGCATGCAACTTCCATCTAGAATTATGTATGTTCTTAGTGGATGGGAGGGCTTGGTGGCCAATGCCTCTGTGCATTATGACATGCAGACAACAGACTTCACTGTTCTGGATGACAAGTATTACCTTGTGGGCACAGAGTATCCCATCTGCCCACAGCTTTTGGTCCCATACCATGATACACAATATCACTTATCAGAATGGGATTGTGCACAAATGAGGTACATTTCAAGTTTCCCATGTCCCTCAATGTACTAACCTTCATCCTTGCAGACCTAGCAATTCACACAAATAATTCAACCTACATCATATGGAGCTCTGCAATGTTGTTGAGCACATTATTGGTGTCCTCAAGTGGCAATTTCAGATCCTGGTCATCCCGCCCAAATACAACATGGATATCCAAGCCAAGATACCCCCTGCTCTTTGTTGCATTCACAATATCATCTGCCAACACAATCTTGGGGTCTTTAGTCAAACTGAGTCACAGCTGCCTGCTGTGGAATATTCAAACAATCAGACTGATCCAATGGTAATATTTGGGACATTAGCAGGTAGTTTCATCACAGCTGTTAAATGGGACAGTATGACAGTGAAGTGGGATGAGATCACAAAGCAATTGTGGCAAGATCATCTCTCATATGTTCACAGTCTGTAGTACACACATTCATGTCCAAAACCACAGGTGATTGCATCAAATGCAATTGCACCAAGTACATTCATTGTGTCCAAATTGGGAGGAGAACATAGAAAGGTGGTAGACAAATGTACACTAGGTGATGGCATAACTACAAAGATTTTTTGCTGGCCTCTGCAATCCATTTCTTTAGCCAGCTCTGCCACACCTCATCCATATTCTCAGTTGATGCAAGGACTATGTATGCCTCAATGTAATTGTTGTTTGACCCAAAGATATCAAACATTACTACTAAATCATTGGCCATAAGAAAGTCCCAATCATGCTGCAACAGGACTGTCCTTGCTTTCTTTCTCTGCTGGGCAGCCTCTGACATGCTTTGCAGAGATATAGCAGTCAACAGTGCAGGCCCACTGGATGCTGCTGGTCTTGATGATGTAGCTTGAATTGTGTACATGAGTTCCATGTTGGACTGGAAAGTGGTTTGAAGCATGTTGATGTCATCCTGAAGTTTACTGATTTCTTGAGTTTTTTGTGTTGCCTGTCATTTGTAACTACCAGTGGATACACCAGATGCCATGCTTGGCACCAGTCTTGATAGGCTTTGGGCTGACATCATGGATATATCATTGTCATCAGCCTTGTGTTTGCTGGAATTTTCTATGCAAGTGGAGATACTTGAGGATGGTTTGAGTGAGCTTGCAGATGAGCCAACATATGATGTGTTATGCTTGGCTTGGGTAGAGACAAGTGTAGACTCTGCAATCAAAGGTTGGCAGGGAGATGATCAGTGGCAATCAGCAAGCAATGTGATGAGTAGTCAACAACAAGACTCAAGTAACTAATAAGGTGATCAGTAGTGATCAGCTAGGTCAAAGGGTGAAGAGGTTCAAAGTGGATCCTCCTAGAGGGACTTAGGTTCTAGGGAGTCCAACTGCACACTCAGTAGAAGTGTGAGGACTAGTTGAATGTTCTGGTACCACACTTGTAGTACTGAGGTCAAGGAGAAGGTGGGCAAAGCAGATCAAGATTGGGGAGATTCCTAGGTACAGGAGTGAGTCCTTTATATACTACACTAGCCTCAGCAAAGAGTAAGCGGTTGGAAAGGTAAGGAATATAAGAGAACATTCTAGAGAATACACTAGACAGAGTCTGATGGAATATGGAAGAAAGGACTTGTTGAAAGAGCCAGAAGGTGGTAGAAACCAACTTTGGTTGGGATAGATAGTGATACCGGATGGGCTAGAAAGGTCTGGTCACTGATGGGTTGGAAGTTTAATAAAGATCAAGAAGGTGATGATGTAAGAAGGAGAGAAGTGGGAGAAGAAGAAGTGAAGAAATGAATGAATTGTAACATTACCCCCCCACTACAATCAAATCCCTAATGAGATAATTCCTACAAGTCAATGAATCTGCTGACTGGGGAGCCAGTCATATTGCCCATTGCCTCATCATTGAATATGTCATTGGAGTTGTCCATAATGGGAAATGGGGTATGATGATGATGAAGTGCAGGGGGATGCTGAGGAGGGTTACACAATGCTGGAACCCATTGGATGAAACATGGAGAGGAGTGGTTGGAAGTGGAAGAATGATTGGATTGGGAGGAAGTTGAGGGTGAAGGTGGAGGTGGAGGTGATGGATGTTGAAGGGAGCAGCCATACTGTGGATGACCAGGTGCCCATTGAAAACGAGAGGGACATTGATAATAAAGACATTGGACATGGTGTGACCTAGATGGTGACACTGGAGGCAAGTTTCATGATAATGTGGGTGAGATGGAAGAAGAAGTGTTCTGCTGTTGTATCCAGTCTACATGGCTTCTGCTTGTTCTAGGACAGCTATCTCATTGGTGGTGAGGGGGGAAGAGGAGGCAGATGGCATGCAGTTGCCAAACAGGGAAGGTCTGACTGGAGAGGGAACTTTTGCTAAGTCCCTGAGGTAGCAGTCTATGTCTTCAAGGAACTCAAGCATTCCTAGCTGATAAAAGGTGATAAAGAGGGCAGTGTTACGGTTGGTGGTACCCCCCCATCTTTTTCCCCTACCATTCCTTTGGACTACCCTGGGTCGTCTCTCTGGGACGACATCATCGCTTCTCTGCAGGAGTATGCAGTGTCTGACACTGCCTTCGAGGACAGCCTCCTTGATCCATCCCTCTCTGACACTGCCCCCTTTTGATCCTATTTCTCCAGTTCTGGTTTTCCCCGATTCCACATTGATCCTATTTATGTTCTGATTCCTCCCAAGGACACTGCCCCCTTCCATCACGTGCTTCTTATATGCAATGCATTTCTTACCTCATACTCACGATAGTGTCTTCCCTCACGTTACATTCAGACTCTGACTCACCTGCCCTAAACCGACTCCAGGCAGTGTATATATTCGCGCTCCGCCTGTAATGCTTCTTTAACTTGAACCTACACAATCTACCATGTATCTTGGAGTTCACCACTGGCTTGCTTCTCTCGCCAGCTCTCTCGCTTTATTCTTCGCTTTACTATCATCTCTCTTGTGAGAGCGATCTTCGGTCGATCAACATAAGGATGTTGATCTTCATCTGACTCAGGCCAGAGCAGACTCGACGAACTCCAACTATGCATTGGTGTTCCATTGTTACATCGGTTGTAACAAAAGGTTCAAGTTTCTACTTGTTGGTGCTACTCAGCCCAACCTCCCCACCAGACACTGCTAGACACAGCCACACTAGGTCAACATGAGGTGTATCAATCTTATGCAACTCCTTTCAGGAGAACTGAGGACAACAAGGAATATCGTATATCTCCACCCCACCCCCCTGCCCAGTCTTCCACCTTCTCTCCCCTCCCCACTCCAGAATCTCAATGAGTGTCTGGGTCTTCACGAAGTAACCCGATCATGAGTCACCCTCCCCCACCTAGGAGGAACTCTCCTGCACTCTCTCGATCATCATTAGTCAGTTCACACCCTCCCACCAGTCTCACCCAGTACTCTATTCCCAAAGAGGAAACTGTGGGCTCTGAAGGAGGAACCTACGAGAGGACTGTTCTCACCGGAGCAGACACAGAGGCTTATCTTGCAGCCAATCCAAGACCTTCCCCTATTCCCGAACCGGACCCAGACTATCCTATAGGAGATGAAGAAGACGACGACAAAGACATGATGAAGGATGTCAAAGCAGCCCTCCCTGAGGACTTTACTGGAGAAGGAAAGGATGCCAACAGGTGGCTCCTAGGAATGGACGGATACTTCTCCCTCCACCCGGACCTATTGGACAGGGCAAAGGCCCTCATATTGTTAAACTGCATGCCCAATGGAAGAGGCAAAGCGTTTGCAGAAGCCTGGCTGATCAAACTTGCGGATCAGACCATCCCATATGGAGACAAAGACTATGCCCACGTAAAGGAGGCCTTTGCCACCACATTCTCCCCTTATGATGCTACATCACATGCACGAGTAGAGCTTGCTTCCTTAAGACGAGACTATAAGGCCGGCTTCGACAAGTACCTCGCAGAGTTCGTGGTCCTTGCTACCCAAGCAGGGATCAAAAAGAAGGCAGCCTTACAAGAATGGTTCCTTTGAGGACTCGACAGAGAAGTCGCCAAACAGCTATTGCTCTCTAACATCCTCAAAACTGCTGAGAAGATAGAGGATGTTTACAACAAGGTAGTGGAGATAGAAAGTGGCCTAGCACAGATCAGGGACATGAAACGAATCCCTCAACCCCCACCACCAAGAAGGACAGGGCATCAGCATCACCACAATCCAAACGCTATGGACGTGGACCGCCTCACACTCTCCCCCAAAGACAGAGCTCATTGCTACAGGGATGGGTTATGCTTCATTTGCAAGAAGAAGGGATGTTCCTCTCGAAAACATTCCAAAACTCCTAGCAGAGGAGTCCAAACTCGCATGGTTATGAGTACCCCACCGAAGAAGGACCCATTGGAGTCCTACATCAAGAGTCTAGAGACCCGCTCAGACAAGGATGGGATCCTTCGAGCCCTCAAAGCTGCCTTTGAAGAAAACAGAGACAAGAAAGGGGAACTTCTCCCAGACACTGAAGAGGTATGGGGAGAAGAAGATATTAACACCCTTGAACTAGGAGAAACTCCAGTTCAAGCAATGCCCACTTCACATTTTTAGGAGGAAGGGATGGACCAATGTCATCTCCTTCTGTCACGATTGCACCTGTATTTATTTCTGGATCAAAGAGTAATTCTATTCGCATCCCCATCTCGATCCAGAATAAACGCGCAACAAAAATCATTGGCCTAAATGTGTTAATCAACAGTGGAGCAACTGGATGTTTTCTCTCTCAACATGTGGTCAAGAAGCACAAGATTCCCTTGATCCCCCTTTCCCACCTGATCAAAGCTTGGAACGTAGATGGATCGTTAAACCAAGCCGGAGACATCACTCACAAGATTGCTGCCATACTCAACATGGATGGAGTACTAGAGGAGCAGAACTTCTTCATCCTAAACTGCGGAAAGGATGACTTGATACTAGGACTGCCCTGGCTACAGGCAGTAAACCTGACCATCGACTGGTCGACAGGACAAGTGACTATAGACCCCGGGCGGTACAAAGAACGGCATTTCAACCACCCCAGAGCACTCTCCCAGAGATACTTGCTGAAGTATCTAGACTTCAACGAAGACACAAGAACTGAGAAGGACTTGAAGATGTCTTTCCACCAGAAGAAACCACTGCACAGGGCTCGCATACTGTGTATGCAACACGACTCGAAAGTACTGGATTTCCTCGTAAGGAAAACAATGTTATCCACCACCCTCGCAGAGAAGGAGGGAGTTGCCAAAGTGGAACTCCCCATCCCGTACAAAGACTTCAAAGATGTCTTTGAAAAGAAGGATTCCACCAAGTTGCTGCCATCCAGACCATATGACCATGCCATTGACTTATGGGACACTTTTGTACCCCGATGAGCAAAGACATATCCATTATCCCCCCCAGAGCAACTCGCATGCAAGGAGTTCATCAATGAACACCTAGCATCAGGGAAGATTATGCCATCCAAATCTCCCCAAGCCTCTCCATTCTTCTTCGTCCAAAAGAAAGACGGAAAGCTACGACCCTGCCAGGACTACAGATACCTGAATACACATACCATCAAGAATGCATACCCCCTCCCGCTCATCACCGATCTAGTAGATCAGGTATGAGGATCCTCCATCTTCACAAAGTTCAACGTACAATGGGGATACAACAATATCCTCATCAAACCTGAGGACAGGTGGAAAGTGGCCTTTGTCACCCCTTTTGGTCTCTATGAACCAACAGTCATGTTCTTCAGGATGTGTAACTCCCCAGCCACCTTCCAGGCCTTTATGGACGACCTGTTTGGGGACTACATTGCTGAAGGGTGGTTAATCATTTACATGGACGACCTCCTTATCCATTCTTCCAATCCGACCCTTCATGAGGAACGGATGAAGAAAGTGCTCCAGAGGTTCAAAGAACACAAAATGTTCCTGAAACTGGAGAAATGTACCTTTGCGGCATCAGAGGTGGACTACCTGGGACTCATCATCAACAAAGACGGAGTCAAGATGGACCCCACCAAACTATGGGCAATCAAGGAATGGCCCCGATCCAACAACACCTGAGAAATACGCTCCTTCTTAGGGTTCTGCAATTTCTACAGGAAATTCATCCCTTCTTTCTCGGACATCACATGCCCCCTCCTCAATTTAACCAAGAAAGGCGCCCCCTGGAACTGGACTTCATCCCAAGAAAAGTCTTTTCTCAGTTTACAGAAAGCCTTCACCATAAGGCCAGTGCTGGCCTTCCCTGACACCTCGAAACCATTCACCCTGATGACCGATGCCTCCTTGACTGCCTCCAGAGCAGTACTAATGCAAGAGGATGCCAACAGAGACCTATGCCTGTGCAGCTACCTCTCCCAGACTTTCTCTCCCACTGAGAGAAACTACAATATTTTTGACTGGGAACTCCTCGCTGTCATCCGCAGACTTGAGGATTGGAGACAGTATCTCCTAGGATCCCCCCATCCTGTAACAGTTCTTACCAACCACAAGAACCTTACCTATTTCAAGGAACCCTGGAAATTATCCAGATGACAAGCCAGATGGCTTTTATTCCTCCAGGACTTTGACCTGGATTACATGGCCCTACCAGGAAGCAGGATGGCCCCTGCCGATGCACTCTCTCAACAGCACGAGGTGGACACCACTGAGGACAATGAGGATGTCCAAGTGCTCCCCTCAAATGCCTTCGTTTGGACCATTGACGTAGCCCTCGCAGACAAGATCCGGGACTTGTCCTCTACAGACCCCTTGGTCCTGGATGCTCTCCATAAGATGGAAATGGAGGAACCACTGTTCAAACGTTCCCACCCATCAGATTGGACCTTCTCTGATGGCCACCTCTACTACAAAGAATGCTTATACATCCCCAAACCTGCCTGGCACGACCTGGTCATTGCTGCCCACTCCTCCCCCTCCAGGGGCCATGGTGGTCACTTGTGCACCATGTTACGGTTTTGTGACACCTGTCACCCGTGACCCTTTCACGACCACGTGCTCTGGCAGCACCACGCCTTTTCCTCCTTATCATGGACTCGCGGATACGATATTTCCCCTCTAACGGACAATCCCTGGCCTTACGCCTCGGATGGGCTCTTGCTTCTGACTGGACATTCACCCATTGGACGATGAGTTCCCTTTCATCACAAGGACTCCAAG
>JBBPQN010001203.1:0-10037 GCA_038092575.1 Boletus subluridellus | reverse complement strand
AAACAGCAATACCATGGAAAGGGTTTTTTCACTTTTGAAATAACAAGGGTATTTGGATATTATCAGTACTTGGTATAGCCTCCTTTTGCTCTAAGCACTGCCTGAACCCTTCTAGGTGTGCTTTCAATCAATTTCTGACACTCCTCAACTGGTATCCTATCCCACTCCACTTGAACCCTTTCCCACAATTCATGAATTCCATTGGGGGGGTTTTCATGCTCTGCAAGCCTCCTCTTGAGACAACCCCAGAGGTGTTCAATAGGGTTTAGGTCAGGAGACTGTGCAGGCCAAACCATAGTGCTGAATTCTTGCTCCTCTCGCCAGTTCTTGACCTTCCTGCAGGTATGCTTGGGGTCATTGTCCTGCTGAAAGATGGTGTTAGGAGGATTGAGACCATAATACTCCAGGGTTTGCTGGAGCTCATCCTTCAAAATCTAAAGGTAGAGGTCCCCATTCATCCTACCATTAATCTTGGTAGCAAATCCAATGCCCTCCCAAGTCATACAGCCCCATATCATCAGAGAACCTCCTCCAAACTTGAGGATTTCATCCACCAACCTATCACTAAGCCCCTCACCTGCCCTTTTCCATGCCCATTTGTGCCCATCTGATCCTAGGCAATTGATTTTAGTCTCATCAGACCATATTACCCTCTTCCAGTCCTCTAGAGTCCAATCCTTGTGGGCATAGGCAAAGTCCAAACGAGCTTTGCGATGCCTAGGAAAGAGAAGGGGGTGTTTAGACTTCACCATAGCCTTCATACCAGCTTTCTTCAAGTAAAGGCGAACAGTATTGGCAGAGAGGGGTTGGTTGGTGATGGTGGTAAGGGCTTTGGTCACTTGGACAGCATTTTCAGCTTTGCCAGAGGTGATAAGATGTTGGGCATGTCAAATGTTGGTAGGGGAAAGCTTGGAAGGACAATCCCCAACAGCTTTGGGAAGGGCAGAATGCTCTTTGGAGTGAAGTGTGGATATAGCAGAAGGGCTAACACCAGTTTTCTTGGCAATAGCTTTATCAGAGCAGCCAGCATCAAGCAATGAAAGGATAGAGCTTTGTTAAGCAAGAGAGAGGGATCTGATCATGATGGTGGTTGAGAATCAAGAAGTGTGTGAACTTTTTTAAACTCAGACATACTATTTACATGTATATCTTTGTTTGTACTAACAAACAATGGCAAATATTCAATGATTTGACTAAGATCCTAGTCATCAATTCAAAAGTGAAAAAACCCTTTCCATGGTATTGCTGTTTTGAATTTATCATATCTCCCTAGCATGTGGACCAAATCACATGACCTAGGGGGTGATATTGTAGCCGATAGTATGTACTATTCATAACTCCACCAAAGCTAAGCGTAATTCCCACGCTGTTTGGTGGTGTGCTTTGTGCACCACATTCTCAGTTAGTATGGAAAGGGTTTTTGGAGTCACTGTATCTTCAACCTCTGCTTTCTCTTTTATCTTGGGTTTAAGTGTAGCCCCGTCGAGTCTCCACCAGTGATTATTCGAGCACGTCTCATAACACTCTCTAGTTCTCACTCCCCATCTTCCAGGTCATGGACCATTGAGCATCCCTGCTGAGTGACTTGCTTGAGGAATGGCATAGATCTTGCCCCTGCAACTCTGCAACTCACCCCACCAAGAAGCCCCCACTGCTGTGAATCATTGTCCCCCCCAAAGTCACTGTGCTTCTTGAGAGTGTGAGTCCTCTCGTGCTTGATTCCATTCGGGGTCACTGATGGTTGTGAGGTCCATCTATCAGTCATAGACTCGCTTTGTCTTTTGTTGCTGCTACTATCTGTTGCACATATCTATTTCTCTTTGGGTTCTTTTCTCTTCAGCCCCACCACTTCTGTGAAGCCTTGTTGCACAAGAAAGCACCCTGATCACCCTGATGGTGATGAGGGCCACAAATGTCACCCCCACCACAGACACTACAGCCACCACAGTCACCACTGCAAGCACCACAAGAGTTTCTTGAGGTATATCCACCAGGCCATCAAGGTGCTTGGTCCCAGGGAGGGTCACGCAGTGACATTCATTCTCAGTATGCAGATCCCACTTTTCCCTGGGCTGATTTATTGCATGATCAGGCAGTAACATCAGTGTTCTTTTGAGGATGTTCTGGGTTTTGTTCGTTCTTGCTTATTGCACCATGTGAAGAGACCCTTGATTGCTCATACATCCTGTATGAGCAAGTTCCTGAGATCCTATGTACTGCTCCTCTGAAGTACATTGATGAGAAGGTTAATGTGAAGGCACATGAGGAGACCGAGCAGTGATGGATGAGTAGATTGGGTGAGCAAATTTGATGGCTGCAATATATTGGCTGTAGTGTTGTGCTACATATATAGTGCTATGTAGTGCCATGTAGTACTATATAGTGCAATGTAGTTCATGCTTGGTGGCTCTACAGGTTGCTACAGGTTGCTACAGGTTGCTACCATAGTTGTGACTCAAGGTCCCTCTTACTACATAGTACTATATAGATTTGAGAAGACTACAGGGTCTATAGCTACTACAGTTACTACATAGTGCTATGTAGTAATATGTTTTTTTCCAGATGTATGTAAAAGGTGTTGAGGATGGGCTGAGGTTGTAGATTGAAGTGCAAGGATGTCGCTGTGAGGTTGCAGATGAGTACTTTGCAAGCAGTGTGAGGCATAAACATATGTACCAAATTTGTCCAAGTGAATTCTCATCTATTCTCAACACCTCTGCACAGTGCCCACAGGCATTTGTTGTGATAATTGCAAATCCAACAGTACCCCATCAACCCACCCCATCACACCACCAAACTGTCCAAGGTCCTGTTATGCTTGGCTCGGGTAGAGACGAGCGTAGGCTTCGAAGGTACGAAGGTTCAGAGAAGCACGACTTAGATTGTCAAGATCCGAGGGTCAGCGATCAGCGTTTCGAAGGATCGTCGCGAAGGCGGCGGTATCAAGGCTTCCCGGCGGGAGCAGTTAATGTCTGGCTGGAAGTAGCATGCACTTGAGAGTAGCATGAAGACTCGTTCGAGGGGTACTCGAGAGGTCAAGGTCGAAGGTTGAATGGTTCAAGGATTAACTCCACACGTGCAGAGTTAATAGTCAAGGTGGTCGAAGCAGACTAAGATTAAAGAATCGGTATGCGACGACATGAGGGTTTATATACTGCCTAGCCTCGGCGATGAATAAGCAATTAGAAAGCAAGAAAGAACAATCCGGAATGTTCTAAAGTACAAGCAAGAACGTGGAGGAATTGAATAGAAGGTTCTTGCGGAATTATGGGAAAGGCGGAAGAAACTTGCAAAGCAGGGATAGACGGATTGGGAATAGTGAGGCCGGGCGGGGCTAGAACAACCCGGTGGCCGATGGATCAAACGGAGAGCCATTGTTAAGTAAGCGGGGACCTCCAGGAAGGGGAGACAGGGGTGTCCCGAAAGGAAGACATAGGGGTGAAGAATAGAAACGGGAGAGAAACGTAACAGGTCCCACATGAGTGACATTGTATCTTCACCAAGCAAAACCCCTTGCTGCAATGGAAAGCGCTCCATGCTCTCTGGCACTGTCTCAGCACATCCAAAGACTCCTGCTACACAACGTGGTGAGAAGCTCCAAGGTGCCAAAGCTCTCCTTGTGCAGTGGCAACATACAACATGGAAGCACCACTACTCTCAATATTGGTAGTCCTGGCAGGGACAGACCGACCCATCCTTCTTTGGGACAAAAAAGAAGGGAGAGGCCTGTGGCAATTTCGATGGGACTATCTTTTTGGACTTGATATGCTCATTGATGAAGGCTTGGCAGGCATCAAGCTCTTTTGGATTGAGGGGGTAGGCTTTAGCAACCTTTGGTGTGAAGCTGTCTTTGAGATTGATGGTGTGGTCGAAAGGCCAAGAGGGGGGTAGTTCATCAATGGCCTTCTTTTTGGATATGTCTTTGAAGGCAGAGTATGCTGATGGGAGCTCCTTCACTGTTTTCTCGGCTTTCAAGGCAATTTTGGTCACAATGGTGGTCTTTGAAACAGACAAGGCACAATCAAGTCATTTCTTCCACAGTTGGGGGATATGAAGATCTGGGTCCATATCCAGATAGTGAATGAGATATCGTTGGGTGAGGGCATCCAGGGAGTCATGACAAGGGATGGGGAGTCAATCTGGGATGGTGACCTGTCCAGTCACCCAGTCTATGATAGGGTTGAGATCCTTCAACCATGGAAGGCTTATTGAATATCTAAGTACTCAGTGGTTGGGAAACCAGCTGAGCTTACCTATTGAATATCTAAGTACTGTAAGTAGTCAGTACTAATAATAGGTAGCTCTAATGTTAGTGTACTCACCTCAGTGGTTGGGAAACCAGCTGAGGTGTAACTAGGTACTCGAGACCGAAAATACTATCTGCTTAAGTAAGCCAGTGATACTAAATAAGGAATAATAAATTGCAACAAGGCTGAGGATGACATTCTCAGATCTGCAGTTAATGACCAGGAGCTTTCATTCTTCTTCTATTTCTCCTACTCAGAGAGTAAGGGATACCTGGTGTCAAATGATCCCTTCTTTATTGGTGGATCCATCCACATTTCGAGCTTTCAGTGGTTTGAGAAGTTGAGTGGTGGGAATGTGGTATCTCAAGACAAAGTCTCAATCTATGAAACATCCAGTTGTGCTGCTGTCAATAAGGGCGGTGATGTCGATGATTTCTGCTCCTGCATGCATATATAGAGAGAGGGGGATTTGGATTGATTGTGCATGTGAATCTGATACAAATACAGGAGCTATAACAAGCGGAGGGGGAGATGTCAAAACTTCCCTCCGTTTTAAAAATCCTTGGCTGCTTCTATCCTCATGGTCACCACTGCTTCTCCTGCCTCCTCTGGTTGTTCCTTGTAGCAGGTTTTGAGTACCTGTAGGATGTCCTCTTTGGGGACATTTCTTCCTCCAAGACCAGTGATGTAAGTCATGACAGGGTCTGGAGTGGGAGTAGTGGAGGCAGTCCTAACCCTCTGGGGGTTCCTAGGAGGGTGTGGGGGTCCATTATTGCTATGAGGGGGGTTGTTGTTGCAACAGGGGCGAGGATGATTGGTGGTGCAACATCCTTTCTGATGACAGATGAAGCAGAGGCTATCCTTCATGTGATGGGTGTGCTCAACCGGAGTGAGGCAGATAGTGTCCACATCCATGGCATTTGGGTTGCACTGAGGGGTGGTGTGAGTGTGATGAGATGGGGTCCATGTGGATGCAGGAATGAAAGCCCTTCCACGTTGGAGTCCATCTCTTCTCCTTGCCTGCCCAGTGAACTGGGAGGCCTTCTGAATCCATTTGTCAATAGTGTCAGGGATGACAGACATCATTAGGATGGAGTTGGAGAAACTGTTGTCTAGGCCATTGATGTACCACTTGATCAATGCCTTCTGATCTGTGATCTCAGCTTTTCTGGTGAGAAGTTGAAACTGGAGATTGTAGTTGTCTAGTCCATTGGGATCCCTGAGGTTCTATCTTAACCTTCCCAAGTCAATTCGGACCTTGGCTCTGACATCATATGGGGTAAAGGCTTTAATGAAGCCTTGAGTTACAGCAGCAAAGGACTTAGCGTTATCCTCCACTATCTCATCTCCTATTCTCCAGTACCAACCCTCAGAGAAGTCCTTCCCTCATCCTTTGCTCATCTTAGCAAGGAGGGTAAGGGTCTTGGCTCAGTCATTATAGAAACAAGTGTTCATCTGGAAGTAGGCCTTCATGGCCAGCAGCCATCATGGCACATCATCTGGGTGACCGGAGAAATCATCCAGCAGACCTGCCTTGATCTCTGACTTGTGTTTATTGACGTCCATGGGGATAGGGGATTCTACTGGAGATTTCACTCATTCTTCAGTTGTTGCACTTTGTGGTGATAGAGGCGCAACTGGAGGAATAGTTGGTTGCGAACAATGAAGGTTCATTCCCAAAGAGGACGAAGATTGAACAGGAGTGGTTGGAAAGGAGGGTGGGCAGAGGGTGGAGGAGTTTCTGGTCCAGAAGTCAGGGTCATCATAATGGTAGTCAGTGGGTTCAGTAGTCAGAGGGGGTACTGCAATTTCAACATCTGGCTCCTGCTCAGGGGAGGGAGCTTGGATTCCTCTTCGCCATGAAATGGTGGTGGGAAGGACCTTGTGCTAAATAGCAGAGGTAAACTGGACAATCTAGTTCTTTTGTTACACTGATGCATAGAACCTAGTCAAAGTGCACACTCAAGTGTAGTGTGAAGACACTTAGAAGTCCTAGGGTCTTCCTATGACTAATCCTTAGACTAATTACTTGCGGAATGATCAGGCTCTAGGCAATAGATTGCATAGAACCAGATACTGAATCATGGTACAAAGGCAAAGTATTTATACTACTAGGAATGGCACATGGACCATCTAAGTAAGAGTGTGCACAGACCATCTGGGTTGAGGGGAAAACAAGGTAGTGCAAGAGAACTACCTAGAAAAGATTATTTGTCCATATCAAGAAGATCATCTGTAAAAGTAGTGTACTGCATGGTCAACGCCATAAGGGCGAAGCCCTCTCGCATATGGGAAGACGAATGGACAAGAGCATAGTTAGAAGGATAAAAGGGAAAGAAATCCATAACAACAGAGATATATTGTCCACACAGAAATAATAACAGCTTTTGACCAACAGTGCAAACACTCTCAGATATTACACACTCTTGTCACTGTGTGTATCATTATGACATATCTTGTAGGGATTTATATGGTAGCTAATGTTATATATGATATTATCTTTCTATTAAAATTTCCCTGATGCCCTTGAGGTATAAGGCCCAAATTTTTGTAATTTTACCCTGCCAGTGGGAACAGCAATACTGTGCCTGCAAGAGCATGCTGAGAATTACCTGGTGTTGATATCATGAGTAGACAGCTACAAGACACAAAATAGATCAGTACTTACCATGGCTGTGTTCTTCTGTGTGCCCCGATTACATTGAGTATCCCTGCAGACAAAATGTTTGAAATGTTGCCAGAGCAGAGGGGCCTCAGCACAGATTGTCAATGCAAATGTGTTGAAGTCAAATGTGGTCAGGTGTTCCTTGGAGAGCTCCTCCAGATTAGAGTAGAAATGGAACGCAATGCACTCCATATCTTTGTCAACAAGAGAGTTTGTAACATGAGTAGTGAACTCTTTGAGGGTGCAATGTGCACCAGTTGGCCAGCAACCCTTATTTCATGTGTGAGGCAGTTGGTACCAGCGGTTGAGGATGCCAGGCAGCTCATCACTGATTAGCAGTGACATTCTTACATAGCGATACTGAGCGGGAGTATGACAGCCCAGATCACCCCAGAACAGCACATCAAGGAAGAGAGGGAGATCCATGCCCTTGTGTTGGATTGCTGTCAAAATGTTTACGACCTTGGTTGGAATGTCTTGGCCAGACAGCTTCACTCTCAAAGGCATGTGCACACACACTGTATTGGCTCTCCTGGCAGTGTGGATTCCGATTGCAAGGCTGCACTGGTGCAATCATTTGGGTCAGCACTGCCTTCAGAGTTGGTCTTATTGGCAGGACAATCTTCATCTTCGGACTCCAAGTTGGACAGATTGATGGGTTTGTCTGGTTGATTAATGGCTGTCACTGCAAAAAGTAAGGTCACTTTCAGAAATGTACTGAGTGAATTCCCCAAAGAGTTGGGGTCATTTCCTGCCAATGGCAGTCAATTCCAGGGAGTATCATATTGTGACACTGATCTGTTCATTTTGGCTAAGAGTAAAAATTGCTTGTGGTGCTTCCTCCAACATTTCCCTGCAGCACTGTGTGCCATTTCATACAGTCCTTTGTGTAATGGCAAAAATGGACCAATACTATCCCCAACACTTACACACATATCTAGGTTGACATCAAGAATTGGTATTAGATTGAACAAGCTAACTTGACATGGGGATGAAGTTAGAAGCAACATCAGATAGGGACTGTAGGTTACAAAGCATATGAGAGCAAGTCCAGACTCCAAAAGTAGGAAGATAGTAGTGGTGTTGATGTCATGGATACCAAACATGTCCAGAGTCCACATCTGAGTCATTGCCTCCAAGAAGACCATCCTTACAATTGCCAAAGTCAAAATCACCAGGGGTACCTGTGCAAACAGGCTAGCGAGGGTTGAGACCTCTGTGGCTCTAAAGACCCAAATTCGTCAAGATCCCATAGGGTTGTGGGCTTTGACTTCAATATGGGCCTGGTGGATGTGGATGCAGATCATGATTCAGATGGAGGTGGTGGATTGAACTTGAAGAGACTCATTCTCAATTGCAGCAGTGTTTAGAGACACCATTGATGGTCTTGGATGCATGCACACTATCAAACCCAAAATAAAAACTCTCTTGTGTGATCAAGTCCTGTGCATGTTGTGGAAAAGATGGTAGTGATGCCACAGGCATGCATGTCATGTTAGCTGCAATAAGGGCCAAGCACAGCACTTACTTGAGGCTGATTACATAATCTGCTACATCTGCTCCCCTGTGATTGAATCCAACCATGAACCAGTCTCCAAATCTGTAAATTCATTGAGAGTGCAATCTTGAACACTCAATAGATAGATATAACTTATCTGATGAGCTCAAGGTAATGAAGAAGGCTCAGAACAAGGGGGGGAGATATGATGGTGGTAGGGAGATAGGGAGATAAATTGGAGTCTGAAAATGTGACACGACTTGTCGCAACTCATGATGCTAAGTGTGTCACATGACTTACAGTAATTATGGTTGATTGTGATTAAACATCTGCTTGGCTGTGACTGAAGCAACGTCTGTAGCCTGAACCATGTCATCTTTGTTACACACACATAGACTAATAGTTGGATGGCTTGGTGACTTGGATTGTGTAGTCTGGGAATGTTGAGGTCAACAAGAGACATTGACACTTTTCTGAATGAACTGTCACTTTTAGAAATATCTTGTTGTTCACTGTGATTTCATAGAAATGACCACCAGTGGGCATTTCTAAGATGCATCCACTGGATAAGCACCATCAGTGCTTATCTGCCCATGCGTAAGTGGTAGTGACATTTCTGTAGAATACTTTAGTAGTCACTAAAGTAAAGGTAAACTAATGTGGTGCGATGTAACTATCGCTTATGTAATCTGTAAGTACCATATATGGAATAATAATTCCAACAATTTCTCAAAATGTATTTTACTTTTTGCAGTGTGTGCAACCTGTGCAATGGCAGTCGATGTTGCAGAGGAGTTCATCCTCAATCTCTTCGAGATCAGCCCAGTAGTCATAGTTGTCCATAAATGGGATGTGAGGGAATTTGTCCATAAAAAGCAATTATGTTACAGAAATGTGCACCAGGCCAGACTCGATCTACCCCCTTCTATACGAACTACACCAGATTCTGGGAGTGTTGCCTGCACACATTTTTTCGAAAAAAATTGACTCCGATTTTAAATGCCAACACCCCTAGAATCTGGACCGAGATTAGGGAGAACATGCCTTTCTTGGAGGGTCAGAGTGTGAAAAGGCATAACTCTCTTTCCTACATGACCTGATTTTTCCAAGTGCCATCTTGAGCATGGCAGGCCCCGTCAAAAATGTCCCGAGTCACTGAGCCCGGCTGTTTCTCCATAGCTTTAGCACTGAATCAGCAGTGCTTGGATTTAAAATGCCCGGTCCGAGTCTAACTCCAATAGACTACACCCACAGTAGCTTGAATTTACATCTCCGATAGTGACGGGTACCCGGCATTGCAATTTATCTCTGACTTCGTGAGTTGCACACCATCCCACTGGGACATTCACTCCAACAGTCATGCACTTGGAACCCCTTTACTTTTTGGAAGGCCTGGCAAGTGCTTGAAGTTAATGCTTGAGCAGCAAGAAAAATTGTCGGAAAAATCCAAGTACCATTAGATAACATTGTATGTAATTGTAATGGGGACTTTTCGGCTAGTGCATGGTAATGCATTGCCATGGGGGTAGTTCTACATTACAAAGCATTGCAATGCAAGGGGTTATCATATAATCTGCGGGGTTCCGTTGCTATGTATGGCAATGCCATTGATATGGTACCCAAGAGT
>JBBPQN010001202.1:0-10043 GCA_038092575.1 Boletus subluridellus | reverse complement strand
GTGCAGAAAAAGGATGGCAAACTACGCCCCTGTCAGGACTATCGCTACCTAAACACCCACACAGTCAAAAATGCCTATCCGCTCCCCTTAATCTCCGACCTAGTGGACAAGGTTCGAGGGTCTTCCATCTTCACCAAGTTTGACGTTCGATGGGGATATAACAACATCCTCATTAAACCTGAAGATCAATGGAAAGCAGCGTTTGTGACCCCTTTCAGATTATTCAAACCCACCATGATGTTCTTTGGAATGTGCAACTTGCCAGCTACCTTTCAGGCATTTATGGATGACCTCTTTGGGGATTATATTGCGGAGGGGTGGCTTATCATCTATATGAATGACCTTCTAATCCACTCTTCCAACCCTGCTCTCCATGAAGAACGAACATGGAAGGTCCTTCAGCAGTTCCGGGAACACGAAATGTTCTTAAAGCTTGAGAAATGTACCTTCAGCGCTTCGACTGTGGACTACCTTGGTTTAGTCCTCAACAAGGAGGGAGTGCGCATGGACCCTGCTAAACTCTGGGCCATCAACGAGTGGCCCCACCCCTCCTCCGTAAAGGAAGTAAGATCCTTCCTGGGGTTTTGCAACTTCTACAGGAAGTTCATCCCCTCCTTCTTGGATCTCGCACGACCCCTCCTAGATCTCACCAAGAAGGGACGAGATTGGTCCTGGATGTCTGACCAAGAGGACACCTTCCTCGCCCTTCAGAAAGCTTTCACAAATCGACCAGTTCTGGCTTTCCTGGATATGACATGTCCTTTCACCATCATGATGGATGCCTCTCTTACGGCTTCTGGCGCCGTATTAATGCAGAAAAACGCCAATGGAGATATGCAACCCTGTGGTTACCTCTCACAAATGTTCTCTCCTGCGGAACGGAACTATGACATCTTTGACCATGAACTCCTCACCATCATTCGTGGGTTGGAGGATTGGCGGCAATACCTCCTAGGTTCCCCATTTCCCATGACAGTTCTTACCGACCATAAGAACCTCACATATTTCAAGCAACCAAGGAAGTTATCTCGTCGCCAAGCTCGTTGGCTCCTCTTCCTCCAAGATTTTGACTTGGAATACACCGCCCTCCCCGGAACCCAGATGGCCCCCACAGACACCCTCTCCCGTCAAGATGATGTGGACATGGCAGATGATAATGCCGATGTCCAACTCCTTCCATCTCATGCCTTTGTGCGCGTTATTGACATTGCACTTGCCGAGAAGATACGATCCTCTTCTTCCTCCGACCCTTTGGTCATTGATGCCCTTGCTGCTATGGAGAAAGAGACCCCCCTCTTCGGTCGTTTGCTCACCGGGGACTGGTCCTACACTGAGGGCCGGTTATACTACAGGGGCCATCTCTATGTTCCCGCCGACGCTCGCCAGGAGATTACTGCTGCTGCCCATGATTCCCCTGCCGGTGGCCATGGTGGTCATCTCCGCACTGTTGCCCTGCTCAGCAAGGACTACTGGTGGCCGGGCCTCTCCTCCTATGTCTGCCGCTTTGTCAGCGGTTGCGCTACTTGTCAGTCCAACAAGGTGGTCACCCACCCCATGACCCCCCCCTCTTGTTCCCCTGGCCATGGCGACTTCATGCCCCTTTTCCCATCTTTCAGTGGATCTCATCACCGACCTTCCCCCGGTCTCCAGTTTTGATTCTATCATGGTCGTGGTCGACCATGGGCTTAGTAAGGGGGTAATCGTTGTTTCTTGCACAAAAACAGTGGACACTGAAGGAATAGCCCAGTTATTTTTCTCTCATGTCTTCCACTGCTTCGGCCTCCACAACAAATTGATCTCTGACCGGGGCCCACAATTCGCCTCGGCCTTTGCACACAAGCTAGCTTGTCTACTGGAATACAACATATCCCTATCCACCACCTACCACCTGCAGACCGATGGGGAAACTGAACGTTACAATCAGGAGTTAGAAACCTTCCTACATATCTTCTGTGCCAATGCCCCCCACAAATGGGTAGATCTCCTCCCCATGGCAGAGTTTGCCCACAACTCCACAGTCCATTCCGTTACTGGAAAATCTCCCTTTGCCCTACTCCTGGGTTACGAACCTCGAGTGTATCCCCCTCTTGGAAAAACCTTCATCCCTTCCCTCAAATCCCGCTTAGAATCCCTAGACACCGCTAGGTTGGAAGCAAAAGCCGCTCACGAACTCGCCCAACTATGAATGAAAGAACGGTGACACTCCTGGTTTAAACCTTGGAAGGAAGGAGACCAAGTCTGGTTGGAGGCAAAGAACCTCCGACTCCAGACCCTATCACGTAAACTCTCCCCATGATGAACCAAACCATTCCGAATTTCAAAAGTAATTTCCCCTGTTGCCTATAGATTGGATCTCCCATCCCGATGGAAGATCCACAACGTGTTCCATGCATCCTTATTGACCCCATATCGGGAAACTACGGAACACAGTCCCAACTTCTCCTGACCTCCTCCAGATCTAATCGGAGCAGAGGAAGAATACAAAGTCGAGGCAATCATCACTCATCAGGGAAACTCAGGTAAAAGGCAGTACTGGGTGCAATGGAAAGGCTATCCAGCCTCAGAACAAATGTGGGAACCCCCGAGCAATTTAGGAAATGCCAAGAAGATCCTTGAGGAGTATAAAAAGAAGAGCAGACTCTGAACCCTTCTTCTTCCAAACCCTCATGATGTTTCCTTTCCTCCCTTCTGTTCCCCTCTCCACCCACCTTTTCCATCTCAACCCCACCTCCCATTGTCTCATCTATGTTGCCCTCCTCGAGAACCGAGAAGCAACTGTTGCGCTTGAGAGATTACCACTCTTCTTGTGCAATGACACCCTCATCCACCTTGTCCGTCTCTACAGACATTACACCACCATTCGATCCCTTCTCCCCTGGGCCGCTTGGGACACAGCAAGTTCCCTTGGAGGAACAGAGCACTCCTATGCCAGGCAGACATCCAATGTCTCGCCACTTGCGGCCATCGAGCAAGCCATACTCGAGATCAGGAATGCCACTCTTGATGCCCTATACATCAAGAGACTCAACTACTGCATCTCCATCCTCCCCCTCGCCACAGTCTCGACCTTCCTTCACCCTGTCATCTTTTCCCTTCTGGAAGAAGAAAGACAGGCGTACTTTAACAACGACCCCCTTCCTACCGACGCTGAGCTCTTTAACAGAGCAACTGACTCCTCCACGTCCTCCACTCCCACCACGGTCAATCGAGGCCCAAGCCTTGGACGACCTCATCTTGAGCTTAGAAGCTGAGTTGACGTCGGAACCCTCTCAGCCCCTCAGGGAGGAGACCCCTCCCCCAACGACATGACCCCCATCCCCACTCGTCCTGCCACCCCTGTATCACCCGACCCCCGGTCCCCTCGCCCCCTCAGACGGCACCATAGATTGCTTCTCTCTACTGGACTCCTGTCTTAGACCGCAAATAACCTTCCCCCCACTCTGGGATACGTGGCAGAGTCTACTCCCGTCAACCCAAGCAATGTACTCAGTGGACCTGGGAGAACCCTGCCCACCTCTCGAATCAATCCCCATCACCCAGCTCCAGCCCTACGTCGTCCTCCCTCATCCAATGTGGGCTCCCTTCCTCACCCTTCCTCTGCCCCCATGCGTCACCCACCCGTGGTCCCAGTCAGATGTTACCACTGTCACAGGTTTGGCCACCTCCGCCCTGCCTGCCCCAGATACCATTGTCCCTACTGTGACCAGCTCGCTCCAGGACACAAGCAGGCTGATTGCCCTTGCAGACGCTGCAACTACTGTGACGAGATTGGGCATGTTGCCTCCAACTGCCACCTCCACGATCTCTCCACTATCGACTGGGACCTCACCAACTACGAGGAAAACGAGGGAGACCGGGATTGATAGTCTGTCTGAGATGGAACTTCAGACATATGCGGAGGGTAATGTTATGGTTGGTGATACCCCCCCTCCATTTTCCCCTACTCTGTCGTTGGACCACCCCGAGTCGTCTCTATGGGATGACATTATCTCGTCTCTACAAGAGTATGAGATATCCGAAGAAGCCTTCGTGGACTTCTTCACTCTCCTGACTTCTCCCGAGGGCACTGCCCCTCCTTAGTCCCATTCCATCCTGCTATGTATTTCATATTCATTTCTGTTTCTCTCTGCTTCCGTTTCCTCCCGAGGACACTGCCTCTTCTGTCACGTGCTTATTATACGTGATGCATATCCCACCTCATCATCACAATAGTGCCTCCCCTAAAGTCCCATTTCCTATTTAGTCTCACCTGCCCTAAATGCTCTCAGGCAGTATATATATTTGAGCTCTGTCTGTAGTTACTCTTTAACTTTAACCTACACAATCTACCGTGTGCTTAGGTTCCCAACTGGCTCAATTCTCTTGCCGTTGGTCTTGTCTCCCTCTCCTCATCATACTCTTCATCCTCAGGAGAGTATACACTCAACACTAGTCACAGTGGGACTACACGTACTTGAAGCCTTCCTCTGATAGGAAGCTTAGGCGTTAGGAACTTGACACACATTGGTGTCACTTGTTACGCGGTCGTAACAAAAGGTTAAAGTTTCTACCTCGTTGGTGTTACCACATCCAACGACCCCCTCATACTGGACAGACTGCCATCTGAGGCAGATAGTCATTCAATATGAGGCAAATCAATCTTTCGCAACTCCTCGCAGGAGATCACGAAGACGACGAGGAATGTCATATATCTCCCCCACACCCATCTCCCGCCTTTGCTGCTGTGCTGGAACAACGGAGAGTTCCAGGAACGTCTAGGTCTTCCCCCATCCCGGGTCCCCCTCCCCGAAGAACCTCTCCAGCAGTATCCCAAACATCCTCCACCAGACACCACCCCACCACTCTTTCTCAGACCACATTCCCTGAAGAAGGGACTTTAGAAAGAACTGTCCTCACCGGTGCTGAAGCAGAGGCTTATATTGCTGCACACCCTTGACTCCCACCTCCTCCTCCTCCACCCGAACCCAACCCAGATTACCCTATAGATGAGGAAGAAGACTCTGACGACGACGACATGGGGAAAGACCTAAAAGCTGCCCTCCTGGAGGACTTCTCCGGAGAAGGAAGAGATGCCAACCGATGGATCTTGGGAATGGACGGATACTTCTCCCTCCATCCAGACCTGACAGATAGAGCAAAGGGGCTCATCCTATTAAATCGCATGCCTACTGGAAGAGGCAAAGCGTTCGCGGAAGCTTGGCTGATCAAGCTCACCAATGCCACTATCCCTGCCAATGACAAAGACTACACCCACATTAAGGAAGCGTTCTCTACCACCTTCTCTCCCTATGACGCTGCCTCTCATGCCAGGGTAGAACTTGCTTCCCTCCGACAAGACACCTGAAAGGAGGGAAGCTTTGAGAAATACCTCACTGAGTTCATCGTACTCGCCACCCAAGCCAGGATAAAGGAGAAAGGGGCTCTCTAGGAATGGTTCCTGAGAGGGCTGGATAGAGAAATTGCTGTCAACCTCACCCTCTCCAACATACTCAAAACAGCGGAGAAGATCGAGGACATCTACAACAAGGCGGCGGAGATAGAGAGTGGACTAGCAAGGATAAGGGATATGGACAAAATCCCTCAAATCCCTATTGGACGAGGAGGAGGAAGATCTTGACACAATCCCAATGCTATGGATGTTGATCGGCTTACCCTTTCCCCTGTGGAATGGGCTCGTCTCATTCAAGAAAAGAGGTGCTTTATCTGCCAGAAGAAAGGGTGTTCCACCAGAAAACACCCACGACCTGGAGGAGCACCGAGGAACATCCAAACCAGAGCAGTCAATCAGGGAAATGACCCAGTGGACACCTATGTCAAATCCCTGAAGACTCGCTTGGACAAAGACAAGATCCTCCGGACCCTCAAAGCCGCCTTTGATCCTACTCAGGATGAGAAAGGAGAGACCATCCCAACCAACAATGCCTGGGAAGAAGAAGAGGTCAATGTGTTAGAAACAGATGACTCTTCAGCAAACACTGCTTCACATTTTTAGAAGGAAGGAATGGACCAACATCATTACCTTCCACCACGATTGCACCTGTATTTATCTCTGGATCCCACAGTAATTCTATCCACATCCCTATCAAAATCCAGAATTCTTGTGCAACAAAAATTGTTGGCCTAAATGCCCTCATCGACAGCGGAGCTACTGGATGTTTTCTATCCAGACGGTTTGCCGAAGAAAACAAACTACCTCTAACTCCCCTCCTTCAACCCATCAAGGCCTGGAATGTGGATGGATCCTCAAACCAATCAGGGGATATCACGCATAGCGTCTCCATAATACTCAACACCGATGGAGTACTAGAACATAGGAGACTACTCATCCTCAACTGTGGAAAGGATGACCTCATCCTAGGACTGCCCTGATTACGGGCTGTTAACCCAACTATCGATTGGGCAAGTGGGAAAGTAACAATTGACCCCGCCCAGTACAAGAACCGACAAGCAGACGCACCAGATGCATTGCCACAGAGGTACTTGCTAAAGTACCTACACTTGGACAAAAATATGAATATTGAGAAAGACCTGAGGTCCTCTTTCCATTGATACAGCAATCCAATCCACCGAGCACGTATTATCAATATGCAATACAATTCGAAGGTTCCAGACCACATCCTACGGAAGATCATGTTGTCTACCCAGTTAGCGCAGAAAGAAGGACCCACTATGACAGTCCTACCCCAAGCTTACAAAGACTATCACGACGTCTTTCAAGACAAAACCACCGCTCAGTTACCCCCCAGCAGGGCTTACGACCATGCCATTGAGACCAAGGACTCGTTCATCCCTCATCAAGCCAAAACCTACCCCTTGGCTCCCCCCAAACAGCAAGCCTGCAAAGAGTTCATCAATGAACATCTTGCATCAGGGAAGATAGTCCCCTCTAAATCCCCACAGGCCTCCCCCTTCTTCTTTGTGCAGAAAAAGGATGGCAAACTACGCCCCTGTCAGGACTATCGCTACCTAAACACCCACACAGTCAAAAATGCCTATCCGCTCCCCTTAATCTCCGACCTAGTGGACAAGGTTCGAGGGTCTTCCATCTTCACCAAGTTTGACGTTTGATGGGGATATAACAACATCCTCATTAAACCTAAAGATCAATGGAAAGCAGCGTTTGTGACCCCTTTCAGATTATTTGAACCCACCATGATGTTCTTTGGAATGTGCAACTCGCCGGCTACCTTTCAGGCATTTATGGATGACCTCTTTGGGGATTATATTGTGGAGGGGTGGCTTATCATCTATATGGATGACCTTCTAATCCACTCTTCCAACCCTGCTCTCCATGAAGAACGAACATGGAAGGTCCTTCAGCAGTTCCGGGAACACAAAATGTTCTTAAAGCTTGAGAAATGTACCTTCAGTGCTTTGACTGTGGACTACCTTGGTTTAGTCCTCAACAAGGAGGGAGTGCGCATGGACCCTGCTAAACTCCGGGCCATCGACAAGTGGCCCCGCCCCTCCTCCGTAAAGGAAGTAAGATGCTTCCTGGGGTTTTGCAACTTCTACAGGAAGTTCATCCCCTCCTTCTTGGATCTCGCACGACCCCTCCTAGATCTCACCAAGAAGGGACAAGATTGGTCCTGGATGTCTGACCAAGAGGACACCTTCCTCGCCCTTCAGAAAGCTTTCACAAATCGACCGGTTCTGGCTTTCCCAGATATGACATGTCCTTTCACCATCATGATGGATGCCTCTCTTACGGCTTCTGGCACCGTATTAATGCAGAAAAACGCCAATGGAGATATGCAACCCTGTGGTTACCTCTCACAAATGTTCTCTCCTGCAGAACAGAACTATGACATCTTTGACCACGAACTCCTCACCATCATTCATGGGTTGGAGGATTGGCGGCAATACCTCCTAGGTTTCCCGTTTCCCGTGACGGTTCTTACTGACCATAAGAACCTCACATATTTCAAGCAACCGAGGAAGTTATCTCATCGCCAAGCTCGTTGGCTCCTCTTCCTCCAAGATTTTGACTTGGAATACACCGCCCTCCCCGGAACCCAGATGGCCCCCACAGACACCCTCTCCCGTCAAGATGATGTGGACATGGCAGATGATAATGCCAATGTCCAACTCCTTCCATCTCATGCCTTTGTGCACGTTATTGACATTGCACTCGCCGAGAAGATATGATCCTCTTCTTCCTCCGACCCTTTGGTCATTGATGCCCTTGCCGCTATGGAGAAAGAGACCCCCCTCTTCGGTCGTTCGCTCACCAGGGACTGGTCCTACACCGAGGGCCGGTTATACTACAGGAGCCATCTCTATGTTCCCGCCAACGCTCGCCAGGAGATTACTGCTGCTGCCCATGATTCCCCTGCCGGTGGCCATGGTGGTCATCTCTGCACTGTTGCCCTGCTCAGCAAGGACTACTGGTGGCCGGGCCTCTCCTCCTATGTCTGCCGCTTTGTCAGTGGTTGTGCTACTTGTCAGTCCAACAAGGTGGTCACCCACCCCATGACCCCCCCTCTTGTTCCCCTGGCCGTGGCAACTTCATGCCCCTTTTCCCATCTTTTGGTGGATCTCATCACTGACCTTCCCCCGGTCTCCAGTTTTGATTCTATCATGGTCGTGGTCAACCATGGGCTTAGTAAGGGGGTAATTGTCGTTTCTTGCACAAAAACAGTGGACGCTGAAGGAATAGCCCAGTTATTTTTCTCTCATGTCTTCCACTGCTTCGGCCTCCACAACAAATTGATCTCTGACCGGGGCCCACAATTCGCCTCAGCCTTCACACACAAGCTAGCTTGTCTACTGGAATACAACATATCCCTATCCACCACCTACCACCCGCAGACCGATGGGGAAACTGAACGTTACAATCAGGAGTTAGAAACCTTCCTACATATCTTCTGTGCCAATGCCCCCCACAAATGGGTAGATCTCCTCCCCATGGCAGAGTTCGCCCACAACTCCACAGTCCATTCCGTCACCGGAAAATCTCCCTTCACCCTACTCCTGGGTTACGAACCTCAAGTGTATCCCCCTCTTGGAAAAACCTTCATCCCTTCCCTCAAATCCCGCTTAGAATCCCTAGACACCGCTAGGTTGGAAGCAAAAGCCGCTCACGAACTTGCCCAACTATGAATGAAAGAACGGCAACACTCCTGGTTTAAACCTTGGAAGGAAGGAGACCAAGTCTGGTTGGAGGCAAAGAACCTCCGACTCCAGACCCTATCATGTAAACTCTCCCCATGACGAACCAGACCATTCCGAATTTCAAAAGTAATTTCCCCTGTTGCCTATAGATTGGATCTCCCATCCCGATGGAAGATCCACAACGTGTTCCATGCATCCTTATTGACCCCATATCGGGAAACTATGGAACACAGTCCCAACTTCTCCTGACCTCCTCCGGATCTAATCGGAGCAGAGGAAGAATACAAAGTCGAGGCAATCATCACTCATCAGGGAAACTCAGGTAAAAGGCAGTACCGGGTGCAATGGAAAGGCTATCCAGCCTCAGAACAAATGTGGGAACCCCCGAGCAATTTAGGAAATGCCGAGAAGATCCTTGAGGAGTATAAAAAGAAGAGCGGACTCTGAACCCTTCTCCTCCCAAACCCTCATGACGTTTCCTTTCCTCCCTTCTGTTCCCCTCTCCACCCACCTTTTCCGTCTCAACCCCACCTCCCATCATCTCATCTATGTCGCCCTCCTTGAGAACCGAGAAGCAACTGTTGCGCTTGAGAGATTACCACTCTTCTCATGCAATGACACACTCATCCACCTCGTCCGTCTCTACAGACATTACACCACCATTCGATCCCTTCTCCCCTGGGCCGCTTGGGACACGGCAGGTTCCCTTGGAGGAACAGAGCACTCCTATGCCAGGCAGACATCCAATGTCTCGCCACTTGCGGCCATCGAGCAAGCTGTACTCGAGATCAGGAATGCCACTCTTGATGCCCTATACATCAAGAGACTCAACTACTGCATCTCCATCCTCCCCCTCGCCACCCACCTTTTCCGTCTCAACCCCACCTCCCATCATCTCATCTATGTCGCCCTCCTTGAGAACCGAGAAG
>JBBPQN010001201.1:0-10043 GCA_038092575.1 Boletus subluridellus | reverse complement strand
AGTATTTTGAATCTTTGCTATGCTATGATGGCTTTCCTGGGTCACTACAGCCGGTACTTGAGCCTGGGATATATTCAGCACACCGAAAAATGATGACGAACGCGACGATAAGTTTGGCCGACAATTTTGTTGAGGATATAAGTGTGTTGTGGGCATGACGATTAGTTCGGAGCTCAGGACGAATCGCGTTATGTACTTGGACGTGCGTCATTCTATGTCCATACCTGACGCTTCTGGAGTCGGACTGAGCGGATCTCTCTGGGATGTCGTCTTCCTGATGAAAAGGAGGGCGGCTGGAGGTGGTCAGTGCAAATGGGCAACGAGGAGTGGGGATTGTGTTGAAATGAATACTCGCGGAGGGAGGAGAGCTTCACGCGTTCTTGTCAGACTCATATGTCGCCGATGCTTGGTCGCTGTCGGGGGGGTTAGCACGTCGCGGGTGCGGCGGTGCGGACGAGGCACGAGGAGATCGTGCGAGTTGTAGGATGCTCCAATCACTAGCCACAAAGGTATCGATCGCACATGAGAGTTGCTGTCTCGACCGTATACCTGCTAATACTTACGCGTCACGTGCGTCTGTTGATCAAGTCACATGCATCACGTGACGATTGGCCAATGAATTTCATTTCCGGAACGCTACATACACACTATCCGTTTCTTTTTCGCGTTATGTATCGGTACCATGTTCAAATATCCTGATGGAAATACCAGAAGACAGGCTTTGTTCAGCTAGGCTCGTCGCCGGTTTTCCCTCGTTCTTCGAGCACTCTTGTGACCTCACTCACTCAGTCCTTGTGTCCTTCCGTGAGTATCACTCGTTTCAGGCTTCTCTGTACTATGCGGTCGCACACCCAGGGGAGGAATGGAACCTCTCTTTTGTCAAAATCATCCTTGACAGCTTGTGCACATTGTGTTCCAGCTTTCTCCAATCACCATAGTTGCTCTTCGCTACTGAGGACATTGAACTGAGTTTTATTCTTGACTAGTCGACGGCAACCATCTCGGGCAAGCATACCAAGTCTCCCTCGGCCAAATGATCCTCCTCTCCAAGACTCCAACCCTGCCACAAAAGCCAAGAACTCCCTCGTCACTGATGTGTACAGCGGTGGTAGCCAGAATACCTGGGGTCAGGCATGGATCCAATCCACCTGCGACAGACCCCCATAATTCTGCCACAAAACCCGCCGCTCAACGTCTCCTTCGTCAACCGTGCCACGATTTGCGACGGTGTGTTTGGTCCCGATCCTAGGTATCAAACATCTGGGACGAGCACGTCCTCTTCCGTCACTGGCAACGGAACGTCAACGGTCGAATTTTGTGATGACTCACAGCTTTATTTTTATTGGATCCCAGGGTGAGTAGCGCTTTGTCTGTCTGGCATCGGGCCTGACGACTAGGGTTAATGGCGCTCGACAATGTTAGGTATCCCTCAAAAGAGACTCGTCATATCATGCTGGGTTACATCGAGGAAGTTCAGCACCAGCGTCGTGTACCCTGATTTGCAAAGATTTTTTGTCTCTTCCTATTGGGCGTTCCTCTTGGCTACAGACAACCGTACCCTCTTTCATTTGCAAGGGAACGCGTCATTTTCAGCATCTTGACGTAGTAAAACAACGATACGTCTGAAACTCGTTTTCAGTTCCCAATAGGTGCAGTATCTTGTGCATTTAGGTAGTTAACTTGTTCCTCATTTCCTTGTTTCAGCGGTCCGGAATGATATCTCTTTGCCCTGACCCGCTTATATGGGAAGACAATATCGCACGAGGAACCGGGATCGATTGATCTCCAAGCCATCTTAAGATAGATCTGCTCAGCCCGACTCCAGAACCACGAGGTATGTACATCGAATGACACACGTCCAAGCAAATAACGCGGCTTGTGCTTTTCCCCGATAAATCGTCATACCCACAGCACACTTATATCGTTCTTAACGAGATTGTTGGCCAAACCAATCGGCCAGCTCTCGTCTTCTCACCGCATCCTGGGACACCACCATCCCCATGCAAAACGAAGTCATACCCACATCCGACCTGGTCTCCTCTTTCGAACACAAAAAACGACGCAAGACCGCCAGCGAGGCTGACCAATGGCGCAGAAAACGCAAAGTCCCCACTACTGTGCTCAAGTCCCACACGGTGGGGGTATCCAAGGTAGACTTTGCGCCTGGATCGAACGAGCGGCCGTATAGTTGTGGGTTTGACTCGACAGTGCGGACGTGGAACGTTGCGTCGGGTGTGTGTAGATACGATCGTACGTTTTCTTCCTTTCCATTGTTTTAGGTGTCATGTGGAAAACCGATCTCGTGCTTGTTCCCATTTTGTCTTTATTTTATTATTTTCATCTTTGTCGTCTAGACTGTCCCTGGACGACCGATGCTCGACCTGGTCGTTACACCTAACGGCCACACCGTCCTCGCGTCCTTCACTGACCGGACCGTTGACCCCATACGCCTTCGCTCGAGTACGCCGGAACGCTGATGCATCCCGCCACACCATCCTCTTTCGTCTACCCCAGCGCCGCGCCGACCGTTTCCCCAAGCACCAACGCCAACGAAACCTCGCCTTCTCCCTCGACCTCGAGCACACCTCAAGTCCTGACTAGCGCCTACGATGGAATCCATCGCGAGGATCAAAGCATGGGACGGTACCCAGAAAAAGATTTCGAGTGTCGGTTGAGTAAGCAAGGTCGTTGGTGTCGGTGGGGAGGGTGGCGTCGAGATATGGCGAGTCGGTCAGGGGATCGGGTAGTGACCAAGTGGAACGTTGGTCGTGCATCCAGCCTGACTTTCTGGAGACATGAAGGACACAGGTGCGATGCATGTATTGGCGTGATTACCATCGAGATATGGAGGTACAACAAACGGAAGAAAAAGGTAAAGCAAGTAATGAGAGCATCGTGGGTTTGCACGCAGACGCTTACGGCACTCATGGAAACGCTTCCCAAGACACGCTACGCGACTCTCGAACCGCTCGTCGATCATATATTCAAAACGCTCTCGTTCACACCCCGATGTACACGGGATGGGTCTCGTCGCGATGCTCCGATTGTACTTTACCCCGCCGCACGATCGGGACGCCACGCAGGGGAGATCAGACATCGACCTCGCTCTCGTCGGACTTGGCTTTTAGCACCGCCTTTGGGGTAAATCCTCGGGAGCGCGATTGAGGAAATAGCTTGTCCGTGTTCGATATCAATATCATTATCCACAGACAGCAGAGGTCCAACGTTACAAGAATCGTTACCATTCCTCCATCTATCCATAAAGCGTGCACAACTACATCACCACTGGTAGAGTAAGCAACGGTCCGATGTACAAATGGGCCTGTCAGGTCTGTGACCCCACACGATGTAGTTGCAGATGCGACAACCTGATGACCCTCTATCCTCTGAGAGTCAGTTTCAAAGTGGCTCGAAGGATGACTGTTTACAATTCAGTACGACATGGGCGATCCGCCTTGTTTCGGTTTTCTTCGGCACCATCGGATCAACGATCACAACATAGCCATCCGGGCCACATAGATTGAGTGTACCCGGTATACTTATGCCAGCTTCAATTTTTGCGGCCCCATTCATCGCTCGGAAATATAATTTTATGCATTTCCGACTTCTCCAAGGGGTTGCACATATCTGTTGTGAACCCTGATCCACATGTCCGCTTTGGTGGGTGGGGGGACGAGGGAACGTACCACAGCCAGTCCCTCCAGCTTTGAGTCGTCTTAGTTCGTAGAGATATCCCAAGACCGTTTCCCCCGGTAAGAGTCAAGGCGAGCGCGTCGAATAACCGTCGCGGTCGTTCATATCGACCGATGTGACGGACATTGATGGCAGGCCGTTTCTACCGCTTTCAGGACGTAGATTTGGTTCTGCTGTGCGAACAAGAAGGCGTAGATCAGTGATTGCAGGGAGTGTTCATGTCTGGGCAACTCATCAGTGTCGATCGTCATGTGGGATGTATGCGTACTGATTACACGTCGCGTAAGTGTCCGCCAGCGCGGGCCAGCCTTTAACGTCAGTACAGAACGTGTCAAGCTTTTGTGAGGGCCCATAAGCCAGGTTGTCCATCTGGCCTGTTCGTCGGAATATGGAAATACGGCGCTTTCTAAATTGGTTTGGAGAGAAAAGTATGAGAACGCACATGCAGTTGATCAGAGTGGCCCGCATACCGCATTGGTAGAACCCGCAGCAACAGCTCAACGTAGTACTTGAAAGAAATATATGATGCTTCTGTGGCTTCCATACGGACGCCTGTGATACAGTTTACCCAAGATGAATCCGGCAACTTGTCGTTAGGCGTCCGAAGGGATTGCTAGCGTCAACGAGCCTTCTGTGTGAATACAACCATTCGAGCCCCGGGAAGACACGTGCGTACGTGCGACGTCCACTTGTCCGACGTCTACAGTAGCGAACGGGAAACCGCAGAGACTGTCCAATATGAAGGTGAGTATGGCGTGGTTCTAGTTTGGGTGGTGCATACATTCGTCTCCCACCATTTTCACGTCAATTCCACGATCGCATACACCCGGCGCACTGTAATTGAAATCATGGTCCGAGGAAATGGCAGATGCGACCATTATACGAGGCTATCGAAAGCGTCAGGAAGAGAGTGCGTTTGAGTGCAAAGGGTACACAACACGAGATAGACGAGACCCAATCCTCCGGACAACATCGTGATTCGTCATGCGCTGCGGCGGCAACCCCGACACGAAATGCTCGATCTCGCGTGCGTCATCCTGCCTGCCCATCAACAAGGTTGTCGTGCACACAATGCAAACTGCCCCATGACGCGATGCATACCTCACTGATGCCATTTTCTGCGCGGCATTCCCCGAGGGTGATTCGTAGGATTGCACCACGAACGAGAAAGTCGAATGAGATGGGTTTTTCGAGAGAGGGCTTTGTTGAGTCTTGACGAGTTACGGGAGTTGGTAGCGTTTCAAGTCGAATGGGACCATAAATTTCGGGGAGAATGGGAGATATGGTGTTTTTGTATTGAGGAGGACCGCAGCGGACGAGGACAACCAGAAAACGGTTTGACTCGACCTTGTCTGTGGCTGTGTTGAAAATGATGCCTTCGAAGGCGAAACCTTTTCGAGCAGTCTTCTTGACTTGTGAGTCCAGCATGGATTCAATCCATCTACGAGAGACTCGCACAGCTCCACGCCCAGAACCCGCTACTCAACGTCGCCCTAGTCAGATTTGCTACAATTTGCGACGATGTACTCGGTTCCGATTCGGGTATTAATGTCGAGCGTTTGGGCGTACGAACAATAAGTTATAACGCGATTCGTCCTGAGGCCTGAGCCCCGATAAATCGTTATGCCCACAACACACTTGCATCCTCAACGAAATTATCGGCCAAACCTATTATCGCGTTCCTCAGCATCCTTCGGTGTGTTGTATACATCCAAGGCTTACTACGTGCCAGCAGTACTGACCCAGGAAAACCATCATAGTAACTCCCAACGACGCACAGCAAAGATCTAAAATACTTCACACTCGATGTTAGCGTTCGAGATGTTACTCACACATCCCACCCGTACGATGAACTAGGAAGCGAATACGAAACCGGGAGCTGATTTGAACCTTGTCCGACATGTATGCAAAGATCAGAAGGACGCGCGCGCGATGTTGAACACTAAGGTACAACTCTAACGTGAATATTTCACTCAACGGCACGCAAATACGATTCGACTGATGGATGTACGATATCGAAAGCTAGCAAAGGGTCAGTCGGGTGTGTTCGTGTTCGTGAGCTAAATTTCGTCAAACAGCCCCATCAGATGACGTCGGCCCGGATCGTTTCGTCACAGGAGTCAACGAAGCCACCTCATCTTCTTCAGCGTTCTCCTGCATGGAGGGGTGGGTATACACCCTTGCGAGACTGGTATAGGTACATCCCCAACGGCCACGACGCAACGACCACGTACACGAACGTCCGACTGGAACATCGATATTCAATCTCGAGGAAGACCCTGCTTTCTTCTTGATGCATCCACTTGGGGGCAGACTTTACCCTGTCGGACAAGAAAGGAAAAACAGCATATTCATCTACATTCCCACCCAGCGCTTTTTCGCCTGCGTTTACGGCCCGGCTCAGGTTGCGAGCCAATGTACCTCCCGCTCGTCAAGTTTGGATGTTACCGAAATGTTGAACCCTCGATGGTTGCATTGCAATCCAAATCCAAATCCAAATCCAACCTTGCCGGCAATACGACGAATGAACGAGATCTATATGATTCGAGTACATGGACTGATGGGGTTGAGTGCCCGAGCTCATGCACGTCGCGATGCCCACCCATTTCCTTGGTGACAGTAGCCTTCGTCTACGCTGTAGTAAGCATCCGCGGAATGAGAACAGCGTGCTAGCTTCTATCAAAGCGTTGCGTAGGTCCTGAAAAGGTTTGCAGCACCGTGACAGACAAAATCGCGTGTGCTCCCTCGAGATAATGGAAACTTTGAAATATAAATAGTACATAGTTCAGAACGCGAGGCATATGCATAGGTAAAATAAATATGTTGAGTCATCATTCGAAGTACACCATTCCCTATCTTTCACCAATGCCCCAGCTCTTGTGTTCGTCCCCGATTTCTGACCAAAATCCTCCGAGTCATTCAAACCTGACGCGTGTCATCTCCCAACTGTTCGAGTTGAATCACCTCCGATTCGTTCGCATCCCCTCCTACCACCTGATCCTGCTTCGGGGGGACATCCGCGAACGCAATCGCGGACACGGCTTCGTTTTGACTGGCAATGTGTTGCGACAACACGCCGAATCCGCTGTCAATCCCCTGGCAGCCGCGACGGATGTCACGGTCATACAGCTCTCGCACGCTGATGATGAACCGAGGCATAATGGGGCATATCGATATGTAACCGAACAAGAACAGGAAGGGCGCGAGAGTGCTGTTTATCGAACGCCCGTTTGAGACTATGCCAACAATATTGAAAAACACGTTCCTAACAGTTCAGAAGAAAACAACAGAGTGGTTAGTTTTTGGACAAGCTCTCAAGAGTAAGGTGGATGGGAGGCCATGACGGACGAGATGGAGTGGAAATGCGAGACATACGCAAGGAAATAAACAATTCCATCCCTCACGAGTTGCTGCATGTACCGATTAGGCTGCCACTGCTTGGTTGCTCTGTACATCTCAATCGACTGCTTCAAGGTTTGGATGGCAGCGAGAACGAAAAGTGTAGCACCGAGAATAAATCGCGGGATTCTAGCATACACGTAAAGCAGTCGTGAGGTGGTGTTCGGTGACTGGGAATTGCAAAAAGAGATGTCGATAAGCTGAACAACTGTGACTAGAGAAATGGGTGGGGGGTGATAAATGGCCACCTCTGTGAGATGCAGCAATGTGTACGATTTGGCTCCGGACATACCTGAGAGGTAGGTATTGGGATTGTTAAGGATGCCTGTAAAAATAATGGAACAAATAACCTGTGGAACATATATGAACAGGAGGACCCAAAGAATCCTTTTGGATCGATTCCACATTGTATACACCCGCAGGATCATTACATCTATAATTGGAATCACAGTCTGGAGAAAGGAATCGGGAGGGTACGGTGACTTACAATCAGCAGCTGTAATAAATATTTCGAACTCCCAGATAGCCACCAGCTCCATTATGGTACCTTTGGAACATCCTTGTCTCATACTGATTGTGTGGCAGGCACTGTAAATCAATCCACTTACACCTATGGAACTGTTATCCACACAGCTTTCAATTTGAATTTAGATGCATACATCTACCAGAAAATGGTCATTATACTAAAGATAGACAAGGTGCAAAGCGGAAACACTGACTCTGAGAGGGCCAGGGACAAAGGTAGTACCCACTGTGAATGTATCTATCAGATGAGCCCAATTCACCTCATATTTAATTCTGGACATACAGAGGGCATTAAAACTCATCACAGTTTAATTCTTAGTTGTATAATTTGCAATGCATCACAACAACAATAGACCTACATAGTGGAACAAAGTCCGAGATAGCGGACCTATGGAACTGTCAATTCAGAACACTTGTAATGTAGTATCATCTGAGCCTTTATACGCACCAGAACAAACATTGTGGAAACCCAGGTCCAGGGTCTGTGCTGTGGGACTGTCAGGGGCCCAGTGCTTATTAGATAATTGTTACTCACCCAAACATAGTCTATCTTCGAATATTGTCAGCTGACTGATATGACGTGGAGCATGAAATAACATACCTCTCTCCAAAAGGTGAGGACTGCGCCAGCAGGATTGCAATGATCACTTCAGAATGAAAATGACGCCATGCACATGAGCATCACCTACAATAATCATATACAACAGCAGTGACACCAATAACTGCACTGGTGCATAAGATTAGTCATTGAGAGAAGGTACGAGTAACCGTACGGGATGTATAGTTATTCATCTGGAGAAGCTGCAATGCAGACTGTAAGTCGGAGGACATGGCAGGTACAAGAGAAACAGCAATGTCTGATGGTTAAACGACAAAGAAAGAATGAGAGGAGAGGAGAGGGAGGTTGCCTGTGGTTCGGTCTTTGATTACCCTGGCGGTTATATCCTCTACGCGGTGTATTAAATATTTGTTTCAAACCTCTTTTGAAACAACGACTGATGTACGGCTGCCAACGTTCGACCAACACGCGATACAGCCTTGATGGAAGGGTGGTGCCAGAAGGCGGTGCAAGAGCATCTTCGTATACAGCACAGGACGTTTGGGGGTAAAAAGATCACATCTTGGTTTTTATTAGAATCTGATCACATCCTGTGACCTCCGGTGGCAAGTAAGAAACCTTGAAGCTGTAGGTCAACACCGCATTTCTGCCATTCGTTCAGTGCACTACTATAGACGAATCAAGTCATTTCCTTCATCAGCATGCCTTCTACGAGGTACTTACGAGTGGCGCCACAATACATCTTGGCTCCCTGTTCCAGCCCGTCAATATGTATCCAATGTAGCCCATTATTTATGCTGACCTCAACTTGGGCAAGGGCGGAAGTGATGGGGAGAACCACAGTTGCTACTGGAAACGGTAATCTGAATGGTGATCATCAAGAAGTCCATCGCAGCGTTGAGTGGGCCAACATTCTGCTTCAGTTCCATCATAGGACTGAGAAGGCCCAAGTCGGGATGACAGATCATCGATCGAGAGAACTGCCTTATGCCAAGCCCGTCCCAGTATGCAACGTCCTCTCTCCTGACTCGCAATGCCTCGAAACATCGCACCTCATCTCTGCCTTTTCCCGTACTATGGCATATTTACACACAACAGCTCATCACTCATCGTCAAAGCATTGGGCAGGACCCTCTCTTGCGTCGCTCTTCGCCAGTACCAAGGAATGAACCCCACGACATCCAATCATCCAATTCCTCTTCTGACTCGATGCACATCACGACCGCCTACTTCCATCGCAGAGACAGCACGATTGATCGCACTGCGCCAAAGGACAGGCGCAACAGACAGATGAAGAAGTGAAAAGCGGAACTAAAGGATCTTCTAGGATATGGTCACCTGCCAGTAAAAGTGCTGGAGATTCACAGGAACCCACCATCCTCGTCTCAGCTCTGGCTGCGTGCAGTCCTGAATGAATGAATGAACTAAATAATGAGATTAAACGTGCCTACAAATGGAAGAGGCACTGCATTGCAACGATGACCAAGTTCTTTTTCCCATTGAAACAGCCAGATCATGTGCCATGTGTACACTGTTCAGCTCAGAACACAAAGTGTATATGCATAGATTTATAATGAACAAGTCGCGTTCCGAAGGGCCATCCTCCACTAGGGAAGGTGAGGGTAGATGGAGGGGGCAGGTATGGATGCAGTGCAGATATATAGATTGCGCATGGTGCAAAAAAAAAAGAGCTGTCGTTGCGTATACAGTCACATGTCACGGTGGGATAAGCAAATTAGAGTCAAAACGACGCTAGAAACCAACGTCCGTGAGGGTAAGGAAGGGATAGGGAATCGGTGGGGGGCGATGGGGTCTACCTACCCGTCTACCTCAATCCTTCAATGTACCAAGCCCGTCTATTCAATTG
>JBBPQN010001200.1:0-10049 GCA_038092575.1 Boletus subluridellus | reverse complement strand
TGGCTTCCACTGCAAAGGCTCGTCTGGGGGGAACCGTTGATGCTGCCGAGTCACACCAGAGCCGTTCGAGATTCAAACAATGGCTGCAGAGGAAGATCCACAAGGATCCCACTTCGCATAGGTCTGACCGACGTTCCGAAAAGTCCGAGTCTCGCCAACCTGCCGATCATCGATCTCCCTCCCGCTCACCAGTGAGAATGGATGCCCCAAACGAGGGACCTTCGAGGATGGCCGCAGGTCAACGTCGACGAGTAAGCACTGCTTGATAGACAGATGGATGCAATGTGTCTAACATATCAATTCAGCGAGCGGTTGCAAAACCCGTCGTAAAACAGGAGGTTGATTATTCCTCGGATCTGTATGCAGGGACTCATGACACGTTACAGCGTAAATCGCGTCGCAAGGCTGCTGTTCCTAAGCGTCCGAACGAGGATACTTCTCGCAATGGACAACGTGCTACGGATCCAAGAGCTGCGGATCCAGTGTGTCTTTTTCTGGTGATGGTGGAGCTCGTCACGATTGCTCACACCTCACCAGGTGCAACAAGAGAATAATCCATCTGAACCGTCGGCCGCAGGAACCAAGCTAACGGTGCGCATTACATTGCTTTAGCCTAAATTGTTACACTTACAGTCGATCGTCTTATCAGGTACAACAAGACAATAATCCATCTGAACCGTCGGGCGTGGGAGTCCAGTTAACGGTGCGCATTACATTATTTCACTTTAGCCTACATTGTTAAGCTTACAAGTGGATCAACATCAGCAAGGATCAAGATACGCTACCCTTTCGATCACATTTCCCGCGTGGATGTTGTGTTCTCGCTCGGGTACACACGACGAGGCACATTGACCCATGTGATTCAGCGCGATTCACATAGATACCATGCTGGATCGGGTGTACATCGTTCTTTGAGTTTGTATCACCTCGCAATATCACTACGAGTCCTAATGAGCCCGTCCATGATCGAGCTCGCCAGGATATTCACTCAACCGTCATTGATCGATGAAGTCTACACACACGGAGGTTGTGTTGGAGGATACGTTAGAGCTGTTGCAAACCTAAAGATTGTCAACTATGGCGAGGGCGTATGTTAGGCCGTCGTGTCCCTCCTGCTTTGACGTGCCAGTGGCTGATCACGGATCCGAGTACTATTACTTATTGCAAGCGTCGTCTAAGCCCACATGTGGCGGTTCCCCTTATGAACAGGGAGGGATCAGGTTAGTAGATGATCGATTGCGCTGATGGACATCATTCACATCAACGAACTCCTCACGTTGACCCGCTCTGGTGAGGATACCGATGACAAGTAGGCACATTCATAATGTGTTCTACACTCTCTGATCCATCGCGCACAACATCTCGGGAACACCAAGTTCAGACGACCTGACACATTCGACCAACTATGCGTCCCTCGAAACATTCGTCGGTCATCTATTCGAGACGCTCCTTCGCTCGCACCCAAAAGTTGGAGCGACACGAGAGTCGTAACGTTGCGAGATACTTTTGCTTTGTAATCTTCCTTGACCGAAGGGAGTCGGGTATCGGATGGATAAGAGGCACAGGGTGGAATGTGGGAACTTCGAGACGTCAACGGCCACGCAGGGGAAGAAGAGACACTGCGTCTGATGTGTCATTATGAGTACAGTTGTTAATCATCGCCAGCGCATGTTTTCGGGGGTCTAGTTCAGACTGAGGAAAAAGCATGGGATAGAGATATTGAACTGGGTCTGCGAACCCGATGAAGGCGACGCCCATATTTGTCAGGTCCCTTCGATTTCGGGAGGGCGGGCAAGTCACTCCTACATCTGCGATGATGTGTTGTAGATGCGGGACTGTTGACCGGCGTAGTTCCTGCTTCCTCGTAGATGGGGATATGGGGGGAGAAGTCGAGGAAGAGAGAGCGAGCACGGCGAGAATAGAAAACGGTTGGTCCTTCTCAACGTCCTGTTGCTTACACTTCGTATCAAATTTCTGACCGAGTTCTGATACCGCGAGATGGCGTCAACAGTGGTGGGCCTGTCTGCCAGAGATTCGGTGTCAATCAGCAACTTTGTGGGTATCCGAGGTCGACCATTAGACTGATTGGATGCTGAGCTCCCAGCACGCCGTGGCACGACCAAATCATGAAAAGGCATGCCCCAAGAGTCGACGTCCAAAGTGTCAGTCGACCCGTCAGAGCCATCTTTTGGTTTGCGCAACGACGAGTGTATAGGGTGTGTTATATTGGTGGAAAGGGGTTAAAAGGGCAAAATAACCATCATAAACCTGGTTCTAACATCAGTACGATGTAGCGCGAGTTGGTCTGATGTAGATTGTACATTTGCCGTGAACCAAGTCCCGCGACCTAGACATAATGGGCAATCGCAGACTACCTTTGGGAAAGACGGAAGATTTCGCCGATGTTGACTGTTTGTAATTACCTAGTCGTCGTAACAGGCTACTTGGCTGGATCCGAGTAAGAATAAGCGCCAAAGGCACGAGGCACCTGCATGAACAGACCATATTGAGAATAAGGAGACGTGCGTGTGAAGCGCACCACGAGGCAACCGAAATACCTTGTTCCTTGACATTTCGATATCAACGATTGTGTATTATTGTTGAGGATGTCGTTGACGAATACAGGTGCGTGGCAGCTCCGAGGAGTGACAGAGCAATGCTGACAATTCAGTAAGACCAAACGATGGTACTTGACACGGGTAGCTCTGGCTGGGTGTGGGCAGTTGCTTTCCACCCTGACGGAAAGCATGTTTTTGGCGGGAATGATGATAGGACTCAGCAATGGCGACTTGCAGATGGTCAAGAGGTGGGGAAGCAACCGGCAATGATGTTGCGCGCAATTTCCGTGTCGAGGGATCAGAAGTGGGTTGTGTATGGGACTGACAAGGGGACAAGCGTGTGGGATGTGAAGATGCAAGAAAAGGTGATTGACGTGAAGGACACAAACCCGGTGTATGCTGTCGACGTCTCTCCTGATTCAACCAGGTTCACCACCGGGACCACCCAGGAAGCGAGCATTTGGAGCATCACCGGGGGAAAGAGACTCGTCGGCCCACTCAAACATGACAAGACTATCATAGGAATCAAATTCTCCCCGAATGGCAAGCAGATCGCCACCGCATGCATAACTCACTCGATCCAAATTTTCAACAGTCGTAATGGCAACAAACTCATCACCATCAATATTACTATACCCCAACGTGGCCTGTGCACTCCGCTTGCATGGTCAGGCCAGCAAATTTTTGCCGCATCCAGCGACAACAAAATCAGGTCCTTCAATGCCTCCACTGGGTCCCAGCTCGCTGAATCATCGACTCTCCATGACAGTAACAACCAAGTCCCCTCGATTGCTCCAGCCCCCAACGGCAAATTCATCGCTGTTGTCGCACGGCATTCAATCTATTTCCTGGACACACCGACATTGACTCGGATAGGTTCCGTCATCGAGGACAGTGAAAACATACAGTCAATTGATATCTCACCAGACAACAGCTATATTGTGACTGGACGACATGATGGGAAAATTGTCATTCGTCATCTCAGCAATCGGATTATCCCTGACTCGTATGGTCCATTCCATGTAAGTATTTGTGCCATAAGTCCCACCCGGTCTCCCATGCTGACAATCCATGCAGGCATCTACTCGCGAGGAAATGCGACAAGATGAGCAGCCTTTGACATCGGGTAGCCATGATGACATTCCGCCCGACTCGAATCTGGTAGGAGTTTGTCATCTTGTCACCGAAAGACCCGTGCTGACTCCGTTCCGTATGTACAACAGGAAGAACCTGGGAAATCCAGCTCACCCGAGTCTGAAGGACACAACGAAGATGGCGAGGATCTCCTCGAGGTATCAGTATCTTTGTTTCCCCCCGCGAAGCGAGTTCTCACCATGGCATAGGCTGAAGTACCGTCGAGCACGCCCGCTCCTCAGTTTGACTTTGACGAGGTGCGGGATCACTACGTTCTTATCTTGCTTCCATGTTGATGCTGCTGAAGCCATCATCCCCGACCTCCTCCTCCCACCCTCATGCCGTATCACAATCGTCGGATGGCGTTCGACTGGGGAGAACCGTCGATGCTGCCGAGTCACGCAAGAGCCGTTCGAGATTCAAACAGTGGCTACAGAGGAAGAGCCACAAGGATCCCACCTCGCATCAGTCTGACCGACGTTCCGGAAAGTCTCGCCAACCTGTCGATCGTCGATCTCCCTCCCGTTCACCAGTGGGAGTGGATGCCCAAAACGAGGGACCTTCGAGGATGGCCGCAGGTCAACGTCAACGAGTAAGTACCCCTGGATAGACGAATGGATGCGATGTGTCTAACATATCATCCTAGCGAGCGGTTGCAAAACCCGTCGTAAAAAAAGAGGTTGATTGTTCCTCGGATCTGTATACAGGGACTCATCACATATTGCAGCGCAAATCGCGTCGCAAGGCTGCTGTTCCCAAGCATCCGAACACAGATACTTCTCGTAGTGGACAACGTGCTGTGGATCCAAGTGCAGCGGACCCAGTGTGTCTTTTTCTGGCGATGATGGACCTCGTCAGGATCGCTCACGTCCTATCAGGCGCAACAAGCAAACGATCCATCTCAACCTTCAGCCGGGACGGCCCACGTAACGGTTCGTACTACTTTGCTTTGCTTTAGCCTACTGTTAAGCTTACAGTCGATCGTCTTATCAGGTACAACAAGAGAATAATCCATCTGAACCGTCGGCCGCGGGAGTCCAGCTAACGGTGCGCGTTACTTTACTTGAGCCTACATTGTTAAGCTTACAGTGGATCAACACCAGCAAGGATCAAGATACGCTGCCCTTACGATCGCGTTTCCCATGTGGATGTTGTGTTTTCGCTCAGGTACACACGCTGATTGATCCAGGTGATTCAATGCGATGTATCTAGATACCGTACTGCATCGGGAGCATGTGGACATCGTTCTTTGAGTTCATGTCACTTCGCGGTATCACTAGAAGTCCTAATGAGCCCGTCCATGATCGAGCTCGCCAGGATATTCACCTAGCCGTCATTAATTGATGAAGTCTACATACACACGGAGGTTGTACTGGAGGACAGATTAGAGCTCTTGCAAACCTAAATAATGTCAACTGGGACGAGGGCGTATATTAGACCGTTGTGTCCCTGCTTCCTCGACGTGTATTCCTTGTTCATCGATCTCACGGATCCAAGTACTACTTATTCCATGTGTCGTCTAAGCCCACATGTGGCGACTCGCCTTGTGAATACTGAACAGGGATCAGGCTAGTAGATGATCGAGTATATTGATGGACACTATCCACATCAACGAACTCCTGACGTTGTCCCGCTTTGGTGAGGATACAAGGAAGCACATTCATAATCTGTTCTACACTCTGATCCATTGCGCACAACATTTCGAGAACACCAAGTTGGCAGATGACCTGATGCATCACGCATTCGATCAACCACGCGTCCCTCGAAACATTCGTCGACCATCCATTCGAGATGCTCCTTCGCTCGCACCCAAAAGTTGGAGCGACACGAGAGTCGTCGTAACGTTGCGAGATACTTTCGCCTCATGTCACGAATGAGGCAACGCGCAGGAGATATCAGACATCGGTGGCTCGACCCAGCTCGGCATCATCAGACTCGGCTGTACCGTGATCAGTATTGGTATGAACTCTCGGTAGCTGGGTGGCATTCATAAGATCCTCGTATTTGTCAAGTCCCTTCGATTTCGGGAGAGCAGGCAAATCACTCCTACATCTGCGATGATGTATTGCAGATGCGGGACTGTTGACTGGTGCGGTTCCTGCTTACTTGCAGATGGGGATATGGGGGGAGAAGTGGAGGAAGAGAGAGCGAGCACGGAGAGAATAGAAAACGGTCGGTCCTGCCTAACGTCCTGTTGCTTACACATCGTGTCAGCGTTTTGACCGAGTTCTGACGCTGTAAAAGGTCAGCGCTAGCAGTGGTGGGCCCGCCAGCCAGAGATTCAATATCAATGAGCGGCTTTGGAGGCATCCGAGGTCGACTATTGAACTGATTAGATGCTGAGTGCTGAGCTCTCAGCACACCATGACGCGACCAAATCAGAAAAAGGCATGTCTCAAGAGTCAACGTCTGAAGTGTCAGTCGACCCGTCAGAGCCGTCTTTTGGTTCCCGCGATGATGAGTGCATAGGGTGCGCTATATTGGCAAAAAGTGAATTAAAAGGGCAAAATAACCATCATAAACCTGGTTCTAACACTACGAGGTAGCGCAAATTGGTCTGATGCGGATTGTACACTTGTCGTGAACTGAATCCCGCGACCTGGACATCACGGGCCATCGTAGACTGCCTTTGGAAAAGACGGAAGGATTCACCGATGTTGACTGCTTACCTAGTCGTCGCAACAAGGTGACTTGGCTGGATCCAAAGTAAGAATAAGTGCCAAAGGCACGAGGCACCTGCGTGAACAAACCAGAAACGTGTTTATGCAGCAACTTCGCGCACCACGAGGAAACTGAAATACCCTGTTCCTTGACATTCCATTCCGACACCGACGATTGTGTACTATTGTTGAGAATGTCGTCGACGAATACAGGTGCGTAACTGCTCCGAGGAGTGATGGAGCGATGCTGACAATTCAGTAAGACCAAACCATGGTACTTGACACCGGTCACTCTGGTTATGTATGGGCAATCACTTTCCACCCTGACGGAAAGCATATTTTCAGCGGGAGTAGCAATGGAATTCAACGATGGCGACTTGCAGACGGTCAAGAGGTGGGGAAGCAAACAGGAATGAGGTTGTATGCCATTTCTGTTTCAAGGGATCAGAGGTGGATAGTGTGTGGGACTGACAAGGGGGCAAGCGTGTGGGATGTGGAGATGCATAAAAAGGTGATCGAAGTGCAGGACACAGGCGAGGTGTATGCTGTCGACGTCTCCCCTGATTCGACCAAGTTTGCCACCGGCGGTACCAACAACCAAGCGAGTATCTGGAGCATTCCAAGCGGAAAGAGACTCGTCGGCCCACTGGAACACAACAGACTTGTCACAGGAATTAAATTCTCACCGAACGGCGAGCACATCGCCACTGCATGCTACAATGGCTCAATCCGCATTTTTGACAGTCGTAACGGCAAGAAGCTCAATACCACCATCAATACTACTATACCCCAACGTGGCCCGTGCACTCCGCTTGCATGGTCGGGCCAGCAAATTTTTGCCGCATCCCACGACAACAGAATCAGGTCCTTCGACGCCTCCACTGGGTCCCAGCTTGCCAAATCATTGATTCTCTATGACAGCAGTGACGAAGTCCCCTCTATTGCTCTAGCTGCAAACGGCAAATTCATCGCTGTCGCAGGACGTTCAATCTCGTTCCTGGACGCGTCGACACTGACTCGGATTGGCTCCGTCATTTCGGACAGTGAAGACATACAGTCAATTGCTGTCTCACCAGATAACAGCTATATTGTGACTGGACAACATAACGGGAAAATTGTCGTACGTGATCTCAACAAGATTCTCCCTGACTCGTATGGTCCTTTCCGTGTAAGTATTTGTGCCATAAGCCCCACCCCGTCCCCCATCCCGACATACCATGTAGGCATCTACTCGCGAGGAAACACAACAAGACAAGCAGCTTTTGACATCGGGTAGCCACGATGACAGTCCACCTGACTTGAATCTGGTAGGATTTTGTCATTCCATCATCGAAAGACCTGTGCTGACTCCGTTCCGTATGTACAACAGGAAGGACCTGGGAAATCCGGCTCACCCGAGTCCGAAGGACACAACAAAGATGGCGAGGATCTCCTTGAGGTATCAGTTTCTTCATTTCCCCCTTGGGACAAGTTCTCACAATGGGATAGACTGAGGTGCCGTTGAGCACGCCCGCTCCTCAATTCGACTTTGACGAGGTGCGGGATTGCTACGTTCTTATCTTGCTTCTATGTTGACGCTGCTGAAGCCATCATCCCCGACCTCCTCCGACCATCCCCATGCCGTATCACAATCGTCGGATGGCGTTCGAGTGACCTCCACTCCAGAGGCTCGTCTGGGGGGAATCGTTGATGCTGCCGAGTCACGCCAGAGCCGCTCGAGATTCAAACAGTGGTTGCAGAGGAAGAGCCACAAGGATCCTGCTTCTCATAAGTCTGATCGACATTCCGGAAAGTCTCGCCAACCTGCCGGTCGTCGGTCTCCATCCCACTCACCAGTGAGAGTGGATGCCCCAAACGAGGGACCCTCGAGGATGGCTGCAGGTCAACGCAAGCTAGTGAGTGCTCTTCCTTGATAGACGATCTGATGCGGTCTGTTCAACATATCACCCTAGCGAACGGTCGCAAAGACCATCAGAAATCCACGGGTTTGTCGTTCCTCCGATTTGTACGCAGGCACTCATCACACGTTCAGCATATATCGCCTCCCAAGGCTGCTGTTCCCAAGCATCCGAACAAAGATACTTTCCGTAGTAAACAACGTACTGCGGATCCAAGTGCAGCGGATCCAGTATGTCTTTTTCTGGTGATGGTGGACCTCGTCACGATTGCTCACGTCTCAGTCTCATCAGGTGCAACGAGAGAATAATCTATCTGAACCGTCGGCCGCGGGAGTCCAGCTGACGGTGCGCATTGCATTGCATTGCATTAGCCTACATTGTTAAGCTTACAGTCGATCGTCTCATCAGGTTCAACAAGAGAATAATCCATCTGAACCGTCGGCTGCGGGAGTCGAGCTAACGGTGCGCGTTACTCTGCTTTAGCCTACATTGTTAAGCTTACAGTGGATCAATACCAGCAAGGACCAAGATACGCTGCCCTTACAATCACATTTCCCGTGTGGATGTTGTGTTTTCGCTCAGGTACACACGATTGATCTAGGTGATTCAATGCGATGTATCTAGATACCATGCTGAATCGGGAGTATGTGGACATAGTTCTTCGAGTTCGTGTCATCTTGCAACATCACTACGAGTCCTAATAAGCCATGATCGAGCTTGCCAGGATATTCATTCGACTGTCATTGATGAAGTAGATACACACACGGAAGTTGAGGAGGTTGGAGGACGGTGTCTCATTAGCGCTGTTACCACTACAACTAGGACAAGGGTGTATGCATATATTAGGCTGTCACGTTCCTCCTGCTTCGATGTGTTTCTCTTGTTCAACATCACAGATTCGAGTGCGAGTGTGCTGCCAGTGGCAAACCCCGTGAAGGACTCGCTGTAGTACGTAGATGTTCGACGAACTCGTCACGTTGTCCTGCCACAGATCTAGTGACGATATTGGTGACAAGATGGCACATTAACAAACCACTGTACTCTCTCATCCATCGCGCACGAGACTTCGAGAAAGATCAGACGACCTTACGTATTCGATCAAATTAGTACGCGTTCCCCGGACATTCATCGATCTTCTATTCGAGACGCTCCTTCGTTCGCACCCCAATGTCGGGGCCGCGGCACGAGAGCCTTCGCAACGTTGCGAGATACTTTCGCCTCGTGTCACGAACGAGGCAACGCGCAGGAGATATCAGATATCGGTGGGCTCGCCCCAGCTCGCCCTCATCAGACTCGGCTGTACCGCGATCAATATTAGTATGAACCCTCGGGAATACATCGACAGACAGCCCGCCTTGTTCGGTATCGCTTTCCAGCAGCAGCCACACATAAGAGATCGGACATTGGCGGGCCCCCGTCCCAGCTCGTCCTCGTTGTCCTCGGTTGTAGCGCCATCATTGGTGCCGTAGCGGCACCCACATCGGCCGTGGGGTGTCACGTTCTCGAGTACAGAAAGGAAGAATTATTAAATGAGTGACCGTGGCGAGAACGTATACATTACGAGCGCGGTGTTGGCCCACGAGAATCAAGACGCAGAGGGCGAATAAAGACGAGGAAGGATTATCTGCGCCCAGTAACCATGCCTGAACGCAGCGCTAAGAGCGTGCAAGGAGATGCGCTTCCGGCGACAGTACATGCAATGTTGGTCGGAGTTCGGGACGTTTGGGGAGATGGTGTCAGAGGCGAGGTTGAGGAAAGTTACGAGAGAGAGGAGGCATTCTAGATGGAAGGCATGACGG
>JBBPQN010001199.1:0-10053 GCA_038092575.1 Boletus subluridellus | reverse complement strand
CATGGACCATAGGGTCCATGGGAAGAACTACTTGATATAGATAGATCAAAGAAGATGTCATGAGAGAAGGAAGCTGATGATGAGAAGAAAGAAATGGAAATTAATAAGGCATGTGTGCATCATGTTTGTCTAGACCATAGGTCACATGTAGTTTCCCACAGTCACATGCACATCACGTGACTTTGAAGTCTGAAGGGTGTAAGGTAAGTGCGCAAAAGCGCTAAGTTAAAAAGTTTGAAAATATAGTATATCATAACACTACTCCCTCTTTAAGACTCGAATTCCAGGCGAGTCCTGTGATAATTAGTTTCAGTAAAGTTTTCATAACAAGTGAAGAGTGAAGAGAAGTCTCTGATGGTAAGGCCATGAAGTTTCCGAGGAGCCGGGATTCTTTTTATGGAAATCAGCAACTGCCTGAGGGGTGGTGTTGATGAGGTCACCTGATTCCCATGTCCTGTTGGATTCATTGTAACCTTTCCAATGTATGAGGTATTGAAGCTGGCGGCCTTTAAGATGAGATGCTGCAATGTAATCAATTTCAAATTGCTCTACTCCTTTTTCGTCAACTTTGATTGCGTCTGGGTGAGAAACTGGTTGACCTGGAAGGGTTGCCTGATAAGGTTTGACGTGTGAAATGTTAACAGTGGGGTGGATATGGATAGAGTTCAGCAATTTGAGTTTTACAGCATTTGGAAGAACCTTGAGGATTTCATATGGGCTGATCCATTTCTGAGTTAACTTCTTTGCTGTATAAGGGAGCTTCAAATGTTTGGCCGAAAGCCAAACTTGTTGTCCTTTCTTGTAATTTGGAGTGTTGGATCTTTTGTTTTCCAACTGCTTCTTCATTCTTTCTTGTGCTTCCTCCAATGCATCTTCTACTTCTTTATGGGATTTTCCCATCTCCATGCCAAATTCTTTTCCCATGCCTTTGGCTTTTCCTTCAAAACCCATGCGAGGGGTGTAGTTACATGTAATGTTGAAAGGAATGGTGCTGGTGGCTGTGGTGAGGGAATTGTTGTGATGGAATTGAGTGACTTTGAGCCAATCGGCCCATTCGGTCTGTTGCTTTGCTACATAAGAGCGGAGATATTGTTCTAGTTCTCTATTTATATGCTCTGTTTGTCCATTGGTTTGTGGGTGGTAGGCTGTGGAGATTTTCTGGGAGATAGAGAGAAGTTTACATAATTTGGAAGTAAAGTCCGAAACTAACTGGGTGTTGAACTAGCACATGTATTGGCTAGAGTTATGCAAAGCGTACTTACCTGCTGACTAAGCAAGGTAACAATGAACATAGTGGTTGGGGATCAAGAAGTGATTGGAACTCAGCTCAGCTGAGTTTGTACTTAAGTACAGTGAACGTGTGAACAATTATATGAGTATGGTAAATACTACTCCTATTGTTCAATGCTCCCCCTGGTCTAATATACTGTAGTATTGTAAGACCTAAGTAAAAAATCAATTGCTTGATCCAGAAGGAAAGGCAAGGTTATGAAATTCCAAACCAAGCTGTGGGCAAAATTTCTTGAACTTGACATGTCCGAGGTTCTTGGTGAACATATCGGCTGGATTATCATCTCCAGGGATATAAAATAATTCAACCTGCTTGAAAGTCATCACTGCATCATGTACATAGTGGTACTTGATGAGGATGTGTTTGGATCATTTCTCAGTGACTGGGTTTTCTGCAATAAAGAGAGAACCTTGGTTGTCACCACAGATGGGAATAGGATTTAGCTTGTGCCCAATTTCCTCAAGCATTTGCTTTATCCAGATGACTTGGTGAGAACAATTGCTCAAAGCCATATACTCTGCCTCTGTAGAAGACAGTGAAGTAGTCTTTTGTAGATGGGAGTTCCAAAGGAAAACTCCATTCGCAAGTTTAAGGTAGAAACCTGTCTGTGAGTGACCGGTAATTTTATCCTGACCCCAGTCTGAGTCAGTGCAGGCGATTAAACCTTTGCCAGATGATCCATCATAAATCAGAGAATAATCTGATGTGCCAAGTAAATATTGGCAAATGTAAAGGGCCTTTTCAAGGTGATCCTTTGATGGATTGGCTGATTGGCAGGCCAACTATGTGACAGCATAGGTGATATCAGGCCTAGTCCCAATCATGAGATATAATAATGACCCAATGACTGTTTGAAAATGAGTCCTAAGTTCTGGGTTTACCGGCAGGTCATTCTTCTCTGGGTAATATCCCTGAGGTAGAGGAGTCTGAGCAGGCTTTCTGTTGATCATTCTGCAGTGCTCAAGGACCTTGTCAAGATAATTCCACTGGTCAATGTATATGCGGTGACCTTCTTGACGTATGTTCATTCGGAGGAATTCACATGGTTCCCCGAGATCTTGACATTCCCACTTTTTCATAAAAGTGGCCTTAAGTTTTTCAACTAGGCTCTTGTTGGGTCCGCAAAATAATGCGTCATTAACATAGATAATAGCAAGTACTATTCGATTTCCTCGCTTGTACACAAATAGACCGGCATCTGTTCGAAGCTGTTCAAATCCTAGTTCCTTCATGGATTTGTCTAGTGTGCACCACCAGGTGATACCGGCTTGCTTTAATCCATAGATCACACATAGAAGTCTTAGTACTTTGTTGCCTTTGTGTTTAGGTGGCAAGAAACCTTCAGAAAACTCCATATAGAGTTCCTCTTCTAGGACTCCGTAGAGATAAGTGGATTGGACATCAAGTCCAGATATATACCACTTTCCTAGGGCTGCTAAAGCTAGCATACATTGCACAGTTTCAAATCTGACAACCGGTGAGAATATTTGATCATAGTCTAGACCTTCCACTTGGGAGAAGCCTTTAGCGACTAGACGGGCTTTTTTACGGCCATCGGATTTCACATCAAAAACCCATCGATTCTTTATGACCTTGTGGCCAATGGGGCGATCGACAACTTCCCATATCTTGCATTCTTTGAGCATTTGAAGCTCAGTCTTGCAGGCCTTCCGCCAGAGTTTTTGTTCCTCTGCAGGTAATTTATTAATGTCCTTAAAGGACCATTCCCAGTAATTGGGAGCATTTGATGATTCCGCAAAAGGGATAGCTCATTGACACCAGAAGGAAACCAAAGCGTCTCCCCCTTCACTGGTTAGGCGTTCAACATCCTGCTCACTAGGAGTAGGGGAAGGTGGTAAGCCGCCAGGGACATTTGGAGTGTCTGGTGTCTGAGAGCCAGAGGGTTCGCCGATCAATCATTCCCAAGATGAGTCCTTCTCGATATCCTTCACTTGTTTGAGAGGATGACATTTGTCACCATAAATGTTGCCAGGACAAACGGGAACTTTGCAAGTTCGCTCAGATCATCGTAGGGGTGGAGGACCGATAGGAGGTGGGCGTGGAGCCCTGGGAGGAGTCTGGGGAACTGGAGGCGGTAAAGGAGTCTGTTCAGGTGAAGGCTGTTTTTGTGGTTCAGGGAGTGGTCCGAGAACTGGATCAGGCTTCTGGACAACCGTAGGCTCCAGGTCAGAATTGTTGGAGTCAGAGTCATCAGAGTGGTCAGAATGACCATCGGTATGTTGATGAGGGTTCCTAGGTGGGTGACTGATTGGCTTGTGAGAGCGAGCACTGGAACACCTTGGGAATAAATTCTCATCAAAGATGGCATAGGCAGATTTGTGTATGGAGCCATTTGGGCACATGAAGACATAGTTAGCATCATTTTCTGCAGTAACCCCTAAATACACCATCAACTGCGATTTGGGTTGCAGTTTACCCTTGCGTGTCTCATCAGGAGTGTGCACATAGGCAACACATCCGAAAACTCGTAAGTGGGAGACAGATGGTTTCTCCCCCTGAAGTAATTCATGGGGGGTCTTCCATTGAAGGTGGTTCATGGGAATCCTGTTGTAGATATGAGTTGCATGACAGAGTGCAAACTCCCAATAGGAATCAGGTAGGCAAGCGTGAAGATGCATTGCCTGTGCCTTGTCCATTAAGGTGCAAATTAATCGCTCAGCACGACCATTTTGTTGGTGTGCGTAAGGGGCAGAACGGTGAATGTGAATACCATTGTCACGGAGGTACTCTTCGAAAGCCTTGGAGGTAAATTCTCCACCAGAGTCAGATTTAAAGCCTTTAATGTTGGCGTTGAACTGGGTGCGGATATAGGAGAAGAACTGTTTTGTGACATGAAGTGCTTGGTCTTTGGACCATAAGCAGTGGACTCATGCCATTGATGTACAGTCATCATAATAGACAATGGCATATTTGTACTTGTGGTATGATTCCACCTCAAAAAATTTGAGATCTAAGTGAATCAGCTCAAATGGCGCAGTTGCCCTGCGCTCAGTATGAGGGAATGACCTGTTGGATTGCTTGCCTAACTGGCATCCGGTACAAATCTTCTCTTTCTTAGGTATCTCCACGTCAGGGAAATCCTTTAGATGTTTTCGTGCAGCTTTTATGACGTCCTTTGAAGGATGTCCTAAGTGGCGATGAAGGAGTTCATAGTCCACAGAGGCCATAGATGTGGTCTTTGCATGTGGTTTGACAGCAGGAGCACGCATCCAAAACATTGTATCTGCTCCATGTGAATGGAAGGAGAGAGTAGTGCATTTAGAGCACTTGTCATAGAACTCGAATAGTCCAGGGGAAACCTGAACTGTAAGGCATCGATCATGAAGCAGAGCACCCATAGAAATGAGTTTGATATCTGTGGAGGGCATATAGATTACAGGCAATAATCGCATGTGTAAACCTTTAAAGTCAATGATGACTGTGCCTTCTCCTAGAATAGGAGCTTTGCCATTCGCAGTGAATGAGAAGTGTGGTTCCTTGAACTCATGATATTCAATGAAATCACTCATTTGATAAGTGAAGTGACATGAGGCGCCTGAGTCGAGTAGCCACATGTCTGGAGGTGGACGGTGGTGATCGTGTTGGTGTTCACGTTGTTTTCCTTTACCAGAGACTTTCTGACAGTCATCACAAAATGTAGAGGGGAAAGTAGGTAGTATTGTCCGATCACTACCTACTACAGACGACAACGTATATAATATGTTTTTCTGTGGTGAAGAAAGTCGCACATCAGCATCTGAGTGGTGTGAGGAGGACTGAAATACTGACCAAGATTCCTCACCCCAGATCTCATTGAGATCGTCCTCATTCCAAGATTCAGCTGGGGGGCCCATGAAGGCACTGGAGGATGAGCCAACGACTGTGTCATCGTCTTCTTCTTGAGTTGCAAAGAATTGTGAGAAGGCAGATGGGGAGGTGGCATGAGCACTGAGCTGGTCGGTGAGGGTGAGAGAGGAGGGACTGCCTGGAGATAATCCAAGGTTGAGAGTGGGATGCACATCCACGTCATCAATGATGGGAGAAAAGGGATATGATTGAGGAGGGGAAAGTGGAGTCTCCTCAGTGATGTTCTCATCAAAAACGAAGAATTGATCCAGGTAGTCATCCTGGTAGTCCTCACCTAACGACACCATATCTTCCTCAATCTCCATGAGCACATCATGCGCATAGATGGAGACTTCCTCAAGCCACTCTGAAAGAGGGCAAGGATTGGAGGGGATGCCTCCAGACCAGTCAACGTGGCAGTTGGCCACAGGGTCGAGGGTGCGAAGAGTTTCGCTAGTGGGCGTAATGCCCAGTCGGTGCGCCAGAGAGATGGCATTCTTGGTGTGAGGGAAGGTGGGTTCCCCATAATGGGTAGAACCCTGCGTATGTGCCGAAGCACGTGGATCAGGGATGGGAGATGTAAATGTAAATGGTCCGCTGGGAACTGAGATGGGAGCCACAAAGGCGCAGGAGGCGGCAGGGGCGGCATCAGAGGTGGTAGCGTGGCGCGCTTGCTTGCACTGCTCTTGCTTCTCTTGACCAGCTTTGGATTGTCACCCTTGACGACAGTGCTTCTTCTCCTTGTTGTCATCCTTGGAGGAGGACAGGCCAGCCTGACCTTGCTGCTGTTGTTGGAAACTGGGGTCTCCCCCTTTCCGTTTGATGGCGGAAATCTTGTTTGCCTGCAGTGCAGCAGGCTTGCGACGGTTTGCCTGTTGTTGCCAGGCGGTGGTGACAATCTCCTCAAGCTTGGTGAGGGATGGGACCTCAGATGTGGCAGCAGTGCTGGCAGTGGAGCCAGCAGGGACAGCGGTGATGGACTTCTGGTTCATGATCTGGGGGATGATATCGGCGTACCTTAGCATCTTGGACAGAGCAATCATGCTCTGTACCTTGGCCGAGATGGGGTAACCCAACTCGCTGAGGTGTGCGAACTGCGCATTCAGCTTGGCGAAGGAGGGGGCCGGGTGATTGCCATCAGGGATGACAGTATCCATCATGGTTTTGAGCTCATGGAAGGTATTGGCGACAGTGGGCTTGGAGTAAGCAGCTTCGATCTCATTCCAGAGGAGGCCAGCATAGTGTTGGAAAATGAATTTGGCTGCAATGTGCGGCTCCATCTTGAGGCGTATAGCTCCAAGGGCCTTGTTGTTGTTGTCCTCCCAGGCATGGATCTCCATGGTACGGTCCGTGGTGATGTTCCCGTTTGCATTGATGACATGGTTGGGCTGGTTCCGGTGGAGGATGGTCCAGAGACCTTGGGACCGGAGGTAGGACTCCATGTTGGTGGCCCAACACTTGTAGTTGGTGCCATTGAGGCGGGGAAGGTCTTTGAGGGTGGAAGACATGGTTTTCTGCAGATGAAGGGACATCAGTACTGTCCTAAATTGATGAAAGAATCAAAGAAAAAGGTGGCAAATGAGTCGCGCATTCATGAACATTTCAATCCAAGAGAGTTTCCCCTTAGGATATGGGTGACATTTTAACACCTTGAGCATAAGTATTTGGAATACTTATGCAGGCGGTCTGGCGTAAAATGCACAAGACATGTCCTATGTTCTGTCTAGCTTTGTGTAAAGACATGAAAGCAAACATGTCAGGTTTGGCGTGAAAACGCACAGAACCAACTGGAAAACTACTATGCACTTAAGCACAAGCGGGGCTCATAACCTGTTGAACTAGCGCATGTATTGGCTAGAGTTATGCAAAGTGTACTTACCTGCTGACTAAGCAAGGTAATGATGAATGTAGTGGTTGGGGATCAAGAAGTGATTGGAACTCAGCTCAGCTGAGTTTGTACTTAAGTACAGTGAACGTGTGAACAATTATATGAGTATGGTAAATACTACTCCTATTGTTCAACACTGGGGACCTCAATCGGAAACAATCATAGAAGGGAGTCCGTGGATACACCAAATATTGTCTCTGAATATAATAGCTAAGTCCTTTGAAGAAATGGTGTCATAGGTGGGAATAAAAACAATTTCTTTAGAAAATTGATCAACGACAATGCAAATGTGTTGCAAGATGATCTCGAGCGAACACTGGCAGGACTCGTCTTGAGCTACACCAAACTTTACTAGAGAGAATGAAGCAGAGGTGGTAATGAGAAGAGGCAGGCCTTCCTTAATCAACTCACAAGGACATAGGTCACAAGTGACAAATGGATTAGACTGGGGAGTCCAGTCGAGTATAGCTACTTTATATATGTTACAAGATGGCACACGGACCATAGGGTCCATGGGAATGACTACTAGTTATAGATAGATGAAAGAAGAATACATGGGAAGAGAAGAATGATGATGGGAAAGAGAAGCAGAAATTAATAAGGCGTGTGTGCAGCATGTTTGTCTAGACTATAGGTCATGTGCAGTTTCCCACAGTCATGTGCACATCACGTTACTTCGAAGTCTGAAGGATGTAAAGTAGTGTGTGAAGTCGCTAAGTTAAAAAAATTTTGAAAATATAGTATATCATAACACTACTCCCTCTTTAAGACTTGAATTCCAGGTGAGTCCCATGATAATTAGTTTTGGTAAGGTTTTTGTATTGCGAGAAGAGTGAAGAGAAGTCTCCCAGGGTGAGGCCACGAAGTTTCCAAGGAGCTGAGGGGTTCTTTTTATGGAAATCGGCAACTGCCTGAGGGGCAGTGTTTATTATGTCACCTGATTCCCATGTCCTATTGGATTCATCGTAACCTTTCCAATGTACGAGATATTGAAGCTGGCGGCCTTTGAGACGAGATGCCGCAATGTAGTCAATTTCAAATTGCTCTACTCCTTCTTCATCAACTTCAATTGTGTCTGGGTGTGAGACTGGTTGACCCGGAAGGGTTGCCCGATATGGTTTGACGCGTGAAATGTTAACGGTAGGGTGAATGCGAATAGAGTTGGGCAGTTTGAGTTTAACGGCGTTAGGAAGGACTTCGAGGATTTCGTAAGGGCCAATCCATTTTTGTGTCAACTTCTTTGCCGTGTATGGTAGCTTCAAATGTTCAGCTGATAGCCAAACTTGTTGTCCTTTCTCGTAATTGGGAGCTTTGGATCTTTTGGAATCCAATTGCTTCTTCATTCGTTCTCGTGCTTCCTCCAATGCATCTTCTACTTCTTTGTGACTTTTTCCCATCTCCATGCTGAATTCTTTTCCCATGCCTTTGGCTTTTCCTTCAAAACCCATGCGAGGGGTGTAGTTACATGTGATATTGAATGGAATGGTGCCAGTGGCGGTGGTAAGGGAGTTGTTGTGATGGAATTGAGCGACTTTAAGCCAATCGGCCCATTCGGTCTGTCGCTTAGCTATGTAAGAGCGGAGGTATTGTTCGAGTTCTCTATTAATATGCTCTGTTTGTCCATCGGTTTGTGGGTGGTAGGCAGTGGAGATTTTCTGGGAGATAGAGAGAAGTTTACATAGTTTGGAAGTGAAGTCCGAAACAAACTGGGGACCTCGATCGGAATTGATCGTAGAAGGAAGTCCGTGGATACACCAAATATTGTCTCTGAAAATAATAGCTAAGTCCTTTGAAGAAACAGTATCGTAAGTGGGAATGAAAACGACTTCTTTAGAAAATCGATCAACAACAACACAAATAGCAGTATAACTGTGGGAAGCGGGTAAACCCGTAATGAAATCAACAGATAAATCTTCCCATGGTCGTTTAGAAGCAGGTAAAGGAAGGAGTTTCCCTGCCAGTCCCTTTGACTTTCCCTTTGTTTGGGCACACACTTGGCAGCTATCTACATAATTTTTAATGTCTTTTGTAACACCAGGCTACGAGAAATGACGAGTGAGAAGATGAGAAGTGCGAGCTTGTCCGGAATGTCTTCCAATAGGAGAGTCATGACAAATCATGAGAAGTTCTGTACGTAAGGTTTTGGGAACAAAGACTTTGTTTTTGTTGTTTTTGAAAATATAGTTATCATAATCATATGTATATTCATTAAAAGATTCCTCTTGTATTTTTTCTGATTCTTTTATGATTTTTTCGTAGAAGGAGGAAGAAAGTTCAATATTGTTAATAAAAAGAGAAGGAGGTAAAACAGTAATGTTCTGGTTGTGATCTGTGACAGCATCACCATGGTCCGGTCGGCGAGATAGCACATCTGCACAACCATTCGATGTACCAGGTTTATAAATAAAAATGTAATTGAACTCCTGAAGAAGTGCATGCCATTGAGCTTGACGACTGGATAGGGTTTGGGGTTTTTTCCAATATTCGAGATTCTTGTGATCTGTCCAGATCTCGAAACCCTCCCTACTGATTAGGTAGTGTCACCATTCTTCTAACACCCTGATAACCGCAAGGAGTTCTTTGTTGTAAATAGGGTAGTTGTGCTCAGCGCTGTCGAAAGAGTGGGAAATGAAGGTGCAGGGTCTCCAGAGACTGTCATCGCACTTAACCAAAAGCACTGCCCCTGTGGCTATGTCCGAGGCATCTGTTTCAAGACGCATTTCTTTGTCTCGATCGGGATAAGCCAACAGGGGTGATTCCTTAAATTTAGCTTTTAAGGAATTGAATGCTATTTGGTGCTTTGGTTCCCATTTAAATAGAATGTCTTTCTTTGTCAGATCATTCAATGGGCGTGCGATGTCTGCAAAGCCTTCTATGAATCGTCGGTAATAATTACAGAGTCCGAGGAAGCCTTGCAGTTGTTTGAGGTGTGTGGGAACCGGCCAGTCCAATACCCCTGACACCTTCTTTTCCTGCATTTCTACTCCCTCTTTAGATACTACCATACCGAGAAAGTCCACTTTGTCCT
>JBBPQN010001198.1:0-10053 GCA_038092575.1 Boletus subluridellus | reverse complement strand
TAGTTCTCTTGGAGTTTCCTCTGAAGCTTTAAGACTGAGCCCGATTCCTTCATCTCTACTCTCCTCCTCAGTTGACATTCTGTGACGACCTGAAGTACACTTCGTACTCGCTTTAGGGTTGTTTCATCATGAATGTTATTAAGAACCTTTGCCAATGGTACTTAATCACTGGAAAACTTAAATGAAGGTCGGTTGTTCAGACCATTTTCCAGCACCATGCCTTCTCCATCTGAGTAAGTCATGTTGGTTTTGATGAAGTGGTCCCTAACATTTTTAGACAACTACAGGCACTGCGAAAGCGATTGTCAGTGGTGAAGAAGAGGCATGCCACACTCCGGTCTGCCATCGCCGAAGCTCATAACATGGTATTCATGTTGATTGAGAAGCAAGCCAGCTGCACCACCGGACCGGATGGCGGCAAGGACTTGGAGCAAACTTATCAGCTGCTCCAAATATTCGCTAAGACCTCACAATTGCATCGTCATTGATCGATTTTCTAAAGAAGTTGTTTTTATTCCCACCTACGATACCGTTTCTTCAAAGGACTTAGCTGTTATCTTCAGAGATAATATTTGGTGTATCCATGGACTACCTTCTACGATCGTTTCCGATCGAGGTCCCCAGTTTGTTTCGGACCTTACTTCTGAATTATGTAATCTTCTCTCTATATCCCAGAAAATCTCCACTGCCTATCACCCCCAAACAGATGGACAAACAGAGCGTATTAATAGAGAACTTGAACAATACCTCCGCTCTTACGTAGCAAAGCGACAGACCAAATGGGCCGATTGGCTCAAAGTCGCTCAATTCCATCACAACAATTCCCTTACTACTGCCACCGGCACTATCCCTTTCAACATCACATGTAATTATGCCCCTTGCATGGGTTTTGAAGGAAAGGCCAAAGGCATGGGAAAAGAATTTGGCATGGAGATGGGAAAAAGTCACAAAGAAGTAGAAGATGCATTGGAGGAAGCACGAGAAAAGATGAAGAAGCAGTCGGAGTCTAAACACTCCGAAGCTCCAGATTATGAGAAAGGACAACAAGTTTGGCTTTCAGCCGAACATTTGAAGCTCCCTTATATGGCAAAGAAGCTCACTCAAAAATGGATTGGCCCTTATGAAATCCTTGAGGTTCTTCCTAACGCCGTTAAACTCAAATTGCCAAACTCTATTCACATTCATCCTACCGTTAATATCTCATGTGTTAAACCCTATCGGGCAACCCTTCCAGGACAACCAGTCTCACACCCTGACGCAATAGAAGTTGACGAAGAAGGAGTAGAGCAATTTGAAATTGACTACATCGCGGCATCTCGTCTCAAAGGCCGCCAGCTTCAATATCTTGTACATTGGAAAGGATACGACGAATCCAACAGGACATGGGAATCTGGTGACATCATTACCACCGCCCCTCAGGCAGTTGCTGATTTCCACAAAAAGAATCCCTCGGCTCCTCAGAAATTACGTGGTCTTACCATTGGAGATTTCTCTTCACTTTTCACTCGTTACGAAAACTATACCAAAACTAACTATCACGGGACTCACCTGGAATTCGAGTCTTAAAGAGGGAGTAGTGTTATGATATACTATATTTTCAAACATTTTTAACTTAGCGCATTCGCGCACTACTTTACACCCTTCAGACTTCGAAGTCACGTGATGTGCACGTGACCGTGTGAAACTACACGTGACCTATGGTCTAGACAAACACGCTGCACACATGCCTTATTAATTTCCGCTTCTTATTCTCATCATCATTCTTCTTCTCTCACGAACTCTTCTTTTATCTATCCATATCCAGTAGTCTTTCCCATGGACCCTATGGTCCGTGCACCACCCTGTAACATATATAAAGTAGCTGTACTCGACTGGACTCCCCAGTCTAATCCATTTGTTCGCTGCGACCTACGTCCTTGCAGCTGAATTAAGGAAGACACCCTCTTACATCTTTAACCTCTGCTTTCTCTATCATCGTTGGGTTTGGTGTAGCCTCGTTGAGTCTCTGCCAGTGATTATTCGAGCTCGTCTCATAACAGGGGTCAGCTGCCGGGGCATACAATTTTGGGTCACTGAGTGAGCTGGTTCGAGCTCAATACTGATGCTGGGGCATTGGACCAAGCAACATAGTGTAGAGCAATTTATTCATAAAAACTCTTCTTTTCATAATGGTAAACAGTATCCCATTCATTACACTTACAATCATTCTCACTCTACATCAGTTGTTAATCCTTACAAATACAACTGTTCTCACACTGCTCAGTGATTGCCTAAAGAAGAAACACTGAACCTCACTGAATCACTCCAACCTCCAAGCACACTCAGCTCAACATAACCAACAAGTCATGCCCACTGAATCTGCAGAAGCTCAAGGAAAGGTTTACTTGCATGCCACTTGGATAGTCAAGGCAATGAGGTGCCAAGAGTCCAGGAAGAAAATGAGAGACATGTAGAATACTCAGTTAGTCACTGAGTAGTACAAAAGGTAAAGTAGGTGCGATGTAACTATTGCTTATGTAAGCAGTAAGTACCATATACAGAATAATTCCTACAAGACAATGGATAAGGTTACTCGCTGAAGAAGTGGTACTAGTAAGTTAGACAATTACATGTTTTTTTCACTCAAATTTCTTCAGCAGACCTCAGCAAGAAAATATATCCAGCTGCCAGTACAGATTCCACATATTGTGGCCGAGATGGCATCAAAATTCCAAATGTCATCCAAGGAAAAAATCACCTTGGATGAAATCTTTGGTGACAACGATGTGGTCAACCAGTTCCTATGCAAGGCAGTATGGAAGGATAACCTCATAAGCAACTCCAGCGTCCCTTCTGATGCTGACCTTGGCGACTCCACCACTCATTGGTGGAAGAGATTCCAAGTAATCCCCCCTCCTGCTGCCCTACCTGCCACCACCGTCACCACCACCATTTCTGCCAATGTACTCCCAGCAAATCAACTTCCATCAGTCCAGATTCAACCTCTGGGCCATAGGCATCAGCCAAGTGGTATCAAAAGGCCATCCCTGCAAGATCCTCAGCATGATGGGGATAACATGGATGAGGAAACAACAGCAGCCAAAGGCAAGGATGACACTGTCAAGGAGGCTGTGGGTGTGAGGGAGAGAAAACAGCGAAAGATGTCATCAGGTGTGGTGCTCGATAACAGAGTGATGTTTTTCCGACCAGTAAGTCACATAAATATTCACTATCACTTGTATACTAATGCAAGGCAGCGACGCAAATATTTTGCATCAAGAGATGTGCCATACATTGTTTGCAAGACTGCCAGGGGCATGAAAATCAAGCCTTGTGGTCCTTGCATCACTCGCAAGGGCAAGTGTAATGTGATTCAGGACCTTCCAGCAATTGTGGATGACGACGGGGATGTTATCCATGTGGCTGGAAGCTGGGCTAATATTGCTTCACAGCACAATACAGCTTCCCAGCAGAAAGCAAGAGATGCTGGAGGGGAAGTTGAGGTGAATGCTCAGGTCCCTAAGGCGATGGTGAACGATAAGGGGGAAGACCGAGCCACTGAGCTTGATCCTGAAACAGTAAGTATTATATGCATTGGGATTTGAATTCACTAATAATGAGTCTGATTGGTAGACACCTGTCACTGGTCCATCCAAGACAAAAGGAAGAAGGGCATCAATGACGAAGGTAAGCCAATCACAAGACACATTGATTATAATAACAAACGGCTATCTAGATACCATCGGCACCTATGAAGATAGATGAGGAAGGCAAGATCAGTGATTTCGACTGGCAAGTTGAGGAGCTAGAAGCCTCCATCACAAGGCTTGATCTTGGAAACAAAGAAATGGAAGAGGCACTAAAGAAGCACGTTGCTTCGTTGTCCACACTGGAGGTTGAGTATGATGGGAGAATTGCACTACTAAGCCAGCGCAAATCCCAAGATATTCAGGCTCAGGTCGATCACCTGCAGACAGCAGCACTCCAGTGTTGGAATTTATTATTCCTTATTTAGTATTACTGGCTTACTTAAGCAGATAGTATTTTCGGTCTCGAGTACCTAGTTACACCTCAGCTGGTTTCCCAACCACTGAGGTGAGTACACTTACATTAGAGCTACCTATTATTAGTACTGACTACTTACAGTACTTAGATATTCAATGGGTAAGCTCAGCTGGTTTCCCAACCACTGAGTACTTAGATATTCAATATCCAGGACCTCAATGCTAATCAATGCTTACATGAGGAGGTCACCACCCTTCAACAAATGTCAGCTCCACTGGAGGACAACATGGCGACGTTGATGAGGAGAGTTGGGGAAGTCCTGAATCAGTGGGGGATCAGTGGGAATGACCACAAATCCCAAGTGTTACCTTTGCCAGACTGGTGTCCTTTGAGCTCTAAGAATTAGTTTTCTAGGTTTGTGCTATACTTGGTCTCCTGGCTTTTACAAAACATCTTTTCTGGCAGAGTCTGATGCTGCAGTTCGCCAATGGCAGATTCTGGCTGACTCTGTGGGTGTCAATCATGGAAGTCCCAGTCTCTTTTACCCCTCAACCCTCAACTGAGTCAGTATGGGTCTGATCAGGGGAACAGTATGACATTCATTGCAGAGGTCCTACACCAATGTAGATATAACTGATAGGTATGCTAAGATATATGGATGGACCATCATTGAGACCTTCAAAATTTTTTGATGTGCTGAAAAGGTCAATAACCCGGCACCCGATATTATAAGTCGTGTTTGGCAACCTGAATGCAGTTGGGAATGTCTGCATAATATGTTCATTTCTGTGTTGCTTTGTCAGGACCCTTCGCACGCTTATCGACATCGAGCAAGGTGTTCTTCAATTTGTGTGTGCCAAAGTTGACTTCAGTCATCATTGAAAACGATAATTGTTTTGGTAATTCAACCATACCTTCACAGTAAAAATGTGCTGCATTTGCAACACAGGGACCTTGGCAGATCCATTGTCGATTGCAACAATTGGCGAAGTTCATATGGCACAATGTCAGCTGGCACCCACTGGGGAAAGTCTGGTGGTGTTGGACTCCGCCAGAAAATTCATTTTCCAGATGTTCTCCACCTTTACACAATCTGACTATGCTGGATCATTTCGGAATGAGATCAATGTATAAGGATAAAAACTAAAACAAGTATTTCATCTAATTATGACATTTTCGCTGCTGCTTGACTTCTACCAACCTTTTTTTTCTGCTTCACTGGTGGTTCATCATCATCCCTGTTGTCAGTTTTAGGAGGGACAGAACACTTGACACCCATCGGCGGGCCAATTTTCACCGCTAGGCCAATTTTCATAACTGGGGTAGCTCGACTGGATAGCATTGGCAATATCAGCACCAAGTGAGGATGGATAGTATGTCCTTGCTGGTTATCTTGATTGCTTCAAGGTAAGCCAGAATGTACTATAGGGGTATGCACATGCCACCCTTTGCGACTTCAGACATCCTGTTCCTGACCCTGCATCACTCAAGATCAAGATCAGAATTCCGAGCAGACGAGCCTGTGCCCTAGTGTCAACCTCTCAATCATGAAAAAAGACACTTTGCGAAATCTCGAATACCAGTTAGAATTGATGAACAGACAGAACACCGAGATTCAAGAATGACTTGAGTGCAATGCAGAGGAGATCAGGCGGCAAAGGGGGATTCTCAATCATTTGTTGGTTAAGATTGAGAAAGATGCTGTAGATGAATGGAGGATGCAACAGTGGCTCAAGGTACTCCAGCAAACGTTCAAGCTAATGTTAGACATATATAGTGTACTTCAATTTGTTATTTATTTTATATTACAATATATAAACCGACATGATCGTTGTAATCCTGTACTTGATTTTTATACATGTTGCTGCCAGCAATAAGCATGTTACATCTTTTCAGAGTGAGGTTTGCCAGGATGGCCCTCTTACTGTATTTGGAATGTGGTACAATGAAGTGGTGAATGCCAAAAATGATACTCCGAAACCGTTGCGCTTGTACCAGCCGAATTTCAAAGTCCTCAACCCAACGCTTCTCTTGTCTTTTATATCATCATGTCTTCTGATTTGTCATCGCAGCAAGAGCTCTACAAGTGTTACGATTCATCCGGGGTACGCCTACCCCTATTCATTTTCTTTTTATCTTTCTTGTTCTTTCCTTCGTCCTCGCCCGCTCGTACCTCTCCGAGCATCCTTGTTCTTATGGGGAATCCCCATTACCTTGTCCATTACCTTGCCCATTACCTTGTACAACATTCACCCTTCGACCTGGTCGCCTAGACCGCGCTTTACTTAGTGCATTCGTCCTTCGACCCGATCTACTTGATCGCCATTTAACCATTCTTAGCTTCACCCTTCGCCCGGTCTTCCAGACCACGTGTACCCTTAACCATAGCCCTTCGCCCAGACCTCGCCCTTCGCCCCACTCTTGCCTTTCTTAGCTAGGTCTGTGCTCGGCTAGTACTACTATTTAGACCCTCGCTCTGTACCCATGTACCTTAGTCTTGATCTCCCTAATTCATCCCTGAATATCCTTGATTCCACCTTCGCCTGCATGTACGCCCAACCGGCTACAGAACACCTTGAGACCTCACGCCTCTACCTCGAAACCACGTCCCGGAATAAGGACGTTCAGAACTAGGGCTACGCTCAGTCCTACCCGGGTCAAGCGTAACAACAAGTATGCCACAAGAATTCTTGCAGCAATCAATGGCGTGGGAGCTGTTGACTATTCCTGTGTCCAGGAATGGATCCATTTGGTCACCGAAGAAGTGGTAAGCACTAAGTACCAATGAACTGAATGCATTTTCTCATTACTGACTCATCACCGAATAGGAAAGGGCAAAAAATTGTTTCAAGAATAACTCTGGCGATATATGGATTCCATGTGTTGTCATGGAGCTTGCAGCCAAGCTCGAACTCATTTCAAAGGAGAAGATTTCAGTAGATCAACTCATTGACAAGAACCCCATCGTCGATGAATTCATTGCCATATCATGGCAGAATAATCAAATCATCAACAACTCTAGCATTCCCACCAACATTGACCTTGGTGAGTCATTCACACGTTGGTGGACAAGATTCACCATTGCTGCTCCCATCCCATCTGCCGCTGCCACTGCCCCTATCCCATCCACCATTGCTGCCACTACCATCCCATCCACCATTGCTGCCACTACCATCCCATCCACTGTCGCTGTCGCTCCCACTCCCATCCCATCCACGATTGCTGCCACTCCCACTTCTAACTCTCTGCTGCCAAGCATCCGGATGGCACCACTCAGCCACAGGCGACAGCCCAGTCAGGTCAAACACCCGTCACCTATCGACAGGCATGAGGCTCCCACTTCTAACTCTCTACTGCCAAGCATCTGGGTGGCACCACTCAGCCACAGGCGACAGCCCAGTCAGCTCAAGTGCCCATCACCTATCAACGGGCATGAGGAAACCATACATGCAATGTCACCAGAGAAGCAATCTGCCGAGCCAGGTAAGACAAGATCAAAACAACGAAAGGTTGGGGATGGAGAAGAGACTGCAATGAAGTTGTTTTTCAATCCAGTGAGTCAACATTTTGTCTGTGAAATCCATCATGCTAACATAAAGTAGAAATGTCCATTTTGTCAAGGGAGGAATATCTCCTGCACAGTGATCACAACCAAGAAGGGCAAATTCAAGCCCTGTGGTCCATGCTCCTCCCACAAGAGCAAATGTGATGTCATCCACGACCTCCCCAATATCATCGACCACGAAGGGAAAGTTGTCCATGCTGCAAAAAGCTGGGCGCATCTCATTTCCCACCCCAACAACCCCAACAAGAAAGTTCAACTGGCAATCCCACAGTCCAAGGTGAACACTGGGAATGAGGGAAAATGCAAGGCCCAAGAGGTTGAGATGGACGTTGACGCTGATGGCAAAGACATCAAAGAGGGCACTGGCAATGAAGATCGTGGGTGGGTTTCCAAAGTGGAAGCAGGGTTGGTAAGTAACACACATGAGTGTCAATTGGAGGTTACTGACTCTATTGTTAGGGAGCTATTGACATTGCCAGCCCATCCAACCCCAAGACAGGTGCAGCCACTGTGGTAAGTTGGTGCAACCTTTGTAGTGTACTCAATTTGACCAGTTCTTTAGCCAACAGTCACAGTTGCCGACTCCATGGACACCAATCCACCTGCTGGGACCAGTGGCGATTTTGACAAGCAAGCCGATGTGCTTGAAGGCAAGCTGGCCCAGATCAACATGCACAGCGACAAGATGGACAAGGAGTTGCTGGCACAGGTCTCAGCAATGGCTGAACTCAACAAAAAATTTGAGTCAGTGATGACGTTGTTGCAACAACACCGAGCTGATGACCTTCACCCCCAGATTGACCAGCTGCAGACAGCAATCCTCCAGCACATGCAGTCTCATATGCTGTGAGTCTGTCCACTGAAGTTACTGAGATGTAGTATATGTTTGTATGTGCTATCAAATGAACTGCATCAAATTAAATTATTTGCTGCTTGACTTCCAGTTCTAAGTACTAAGTTGGATGTCATTAATTCAATTCTGGCATGATCCATCCAATATGCTCACCCGGCCATTTTTCAGTCAAAGGCACACAAACACCTGTGTTGCTCCATGTCCGGGAAACCAAAGTGCTCACACAACAAGTGAACAAGTTGTGCCCCCCAGTAGTGTCTCAGGAAGATCACATCTCCGGTCTAGAGCTTTTGCAGCACGCAGAGACGGAACTGTACAAGAAGACGATCCACTGGCAGGAACTTGCCACCAAGATTTGACAACATGAAGGTTGATGATGACATTACTCACCCTCCCTTTCTGTTGCGAGACGATCTCAAGCAATCACTGGCAGGACTCTCTTGAGCTACACCAAACTTAACGATGAAAGAGAAAGCAGATGGTAGAAGGAAAAGAGGTAAAGTCTTCCTTAATCGACTCGCAAGGACGTAGGTCGCAAGTGACAAATGGATTAGACTGGGGAGTCCAGTCGACTACAGCTAGTTTATATAAGTTACAGTTGTGCGCACGGACCATAGGGTCCATGGGAAAGACTACTGGTTTTAGATAGATAAAAGAAGTGTTCGTGAGAAGAGAAGAATGATGGTGAGAAGAAAGAAGCGGAAATTAATAAGGCGTGTGTGCAACGTGTTTGTCTAGACCACAGGTCACATGTAGTTTCCCACGGTCACGTGCACATCACGTGACTTCGAAGTCTGAAGGATTGTAAAGTAGTGCGCAAATGCGCTAAGTTAAAAATGTTTGAAAATATGGTATATCATAACACTTTCGATCTGCCCATCCCCCCAAGCAGTTATCGAAACAAGTTTATGCAAATGGACTGGATGTAGGATCGAATGCAATTGTCCCCATGAATCCAGCCTCACTGACCGCTGACGTGGGGTGGTATCACCTTGCCATGGGGTTCAGTCACTGTGCTCGTCCCATTAGTAGTCCTCAGCCTCGTTGGCCTCGGTATCTTCATCACCTATGATGCCACTCTTGCAACACACCCACTCGTAAGTGTTTCCGCATGTACCTTCATTGGAAACACATCTCACACTGCTCACACCAGGTGCCAATCTCTACAATGACAAACTTGACCAACATCAGTGGGCAAGCAACATCAACGGTAACCGTCCCCTTTCGCAGCTACTCACACAGAGCAGATGCCACTTGCAGCCATTGCCTGGTTTTCAGTTAAAGCCATCAGACACATTGTGATCATTGATTGAGGCTTCTCCTTGTCTGACGCCCTGTGGCAGCATGCTAAGCAAGCCAATGTATCCCATTCAAGCACCCCTCAGGCTCCTGGTCATGCAGAAGGCACCTGCACTCGCTTTCATGTGGTTCTTCCATTCATTTGCCACTGTGAGTACCCCAATCCCTCCCATTCATATCTATTTTAAATCCGGTCTCATCTGCTCTAGGTGTGGGGTATCACCATCGGGGGCACAGTTCTCCAAAACAAGCTTGCCAAGAAGCTTCCATCATCGTTTATCCAATCCATCCCACAAGGCACTGCCATCATGTATGCACTCATTCCAAAGCTCTCCACACTCCCCCCACCGAC
>JBBPQN010001197.1:0-10059 GCA_038092575.1 Boletus subluridellus | reverse complement strand
TCGAGTCGCGGCTCGCTGTCTCGTCTGGATGCGGCCTGTGCCTTGTCTGGGGGCTCGGTAGGTTTCCCGGGTCGACACGTCTCGTCGCCGTTGTCGCCCATCGCCTCTGCACGGTCCCTTGATCCTCTCTCGACACTCGGCTTGACCACCTTGACCTCCAGCTCACCCTCTCGCTCCCTCGTGCTCACAGCATCGTTGGGGGGCTCTGTGGGCTCGTCTGGACGATGCTCATCGCCGTCCGTCGCGTCCTCAGGGTCTTCCAATGGTTTCATCTCCCTGGACCTGTCTCGGTCGGTGTCGTCGTTGTCGTCGAGTTCTCCAGTGTTGCCGGTCGTCATCCGACCATCTCGCTCTCCCTCGAGCGGCGCGCTGGACTGCTTAGGTGCGCTTTCCTCTGTGCATTCTTCGACATGGTCACTTCTGCAGGTCTCCTCGGGCATCGCGATCATGTGGACGACATCAGCGTCGCCACCTTCGCCTTGGCTTCTCGTTGCGGTGGGACCCTCGTTGGTAGCTGCCTTGCCTGTGGCCTCAGTGCCCAGGCTCTTTGCTCCAATTCTTTGCCCACTCGCACTCTCGAGTGCTTCATCACCCTCCTTGCCTGCTACCTCGACCTTTTCGTCGGCGTCGCGAGCCTCATCACTCGCTTGCTGCTTAGGCAGATCATGCGACGCGTCCTTTGGCCTCGTGGGCCCGGCGCATGTCGTGTTTCGGGTCACGATGTCAGCGGTCTCTTCGTCGACCTGCTGACTCGTCATTTCGACTTCTTGGACCTCCTTAACCTCTCGTTCAGGCCTGTGGCGACTTCCGCTGCTCCGTTTTGGGACTTCTCGGCTTCCCGACCTGTTCTCGACTCCCTGGCACTCCCGCGCCTTGTGTCCTGGCTTGCCGCACCTCCAACAGGTGCCGTTGGACCATTTTGGTGCGCGCGCGGCTGTGCGCTTGACTTCGTCAGGCTTGTCGTACAAATTCCGTAGGTAGGAAAAATATTCTGGGGCTGTCCGAAGTCGTAGTCAAATGATCTCGTCAATGAGAGTGTTGGGGATACTGCCGAGAATCGTGTTGCTGAAAAACTCTTCAGTGGAAGTGTTGTGCGGTTTTCTCGTGCCAAATAGGAATTCCGTCAGATGGAATCCTGCTGCTATCTCTTCGAGAAGTGCGCGGTACGTTGGCCAGTTGCTGCCATCTAGTTCAAGCGGACGATGTTTGTCATCGTCGTTGGCCATTTTGGGTCTTCAAGTCTCGTGAGTGAGCTACTAGTAGGCGCTGGCAGGGCTCATAACCTGTAGAATACTTTAGTAGTCACTTATATTAGCAATAAGCTAAATACCTGTAGAATACTTTAGTAGTCACTAAAGTAGAGGTAAACTAATGTGGTGCGATGTAACTATCGCTTATGTAATCTGTAAGTACCATATATGGAACAATAATTCCAACACACGCATCAATGGCACTGCGGTGTAGCAGGTAGGTCCGCACATCTGCACCTTCGCAGTCTCTCGCTCTCGAGAGTTTGTCATCAAAGTACTGTCGTACACAAGGATCTATAAATAAATAAATAAAGTACTGTCGTTTCAACAAAAAAAGGGGGAAGCTCAGTGTGTCTGACGGGGTAGAGGCGACGCACGACAGACCTTGTCCATTTCGTCGTTGAGCCATACTCAGGCTCTGGATTCGCCGTTTTTGAGAAAGTAGAGTCTCGTTCTCAGGGGGACCGTGCACGTGGAGCTGGGCAGTAAGTTGTTTGGCTGTGTTATTTCTGCAAGGCTTTGCCCAAATATAGGGAGATGCTTCTTCGGGAAGAGTTGGCGAATCGCAACGCTGTGGTATCCACGAATGAGACAGATCAGACATCGGCGGGTTTGTCCCAGCTCACCTTCATCGGACTCGGCTGTAGCACCATCATTGGCAGGAGCCCTCCGGAATGCATCGAGACACAGCTCGTCTTGTTCAGTATTAGGTGTCGCGTTCTCGAATACACGAAGGACCCAGACGACGATGTATCTGTCCGTCTCCGAAACCAAACGCCTCCCTCCTCGTGGCGTCCACTCGATAACCCGGCGACACGACGGCTTTCTCGACGTTTTTCGCCTCGTGATTTCCAAGACCGTTTGCCACCTCTACCCGCATCAACGCATCTCGAGACAATTGACGAACAGTGGCTCGTCCTCGGTTTACCAACCGCGCTTGCACGGTGTGTGCCTGTCTCGTCATCCCTCATAACCATGTTCATCGCCGTTCGTAGTGCTTCGCTAGATCGAAACAAACCTGTATTTCAAGGAATTGCTCCGCTTGGTCAAGGAAATCAAGACGGTGGACCGCCTGACGCGGCATGTACATATTCTCCTATGGGTTTGACCGACTTTTGTAGGCTTCACCTTGAGTCGACCTCGACGACGGGGTCGGTTTATGCCCTAAATAGGTCGTTTATCGTGCTCGTAGACGGCTCATGCGGGCTCTTTCATCGCACCTATGACGGTCGAGGCAAACGAACGAGAGTGAGTCCCAAAACAATGCTAATAACGTGCCAGGGTCATGGTGCTATCCGAAAAGAAAGAGTCATAAAAACACGAGATAGGAAAGAATCATCACGATGCTCATGCTTCCTGGTGACCATCATCTGGGTAAATATGTCAAGGACATTGTCACCAATAGTAATTGGCTGCGTTTCTTCCAAGGTCGTCCTCTACTTTTCCCTCACATTCATCGATAGCGTCATTTTCATTCGCTTCACTACGACCATCTGGTCCGCACGGTCGAATCGGTACCTTGCTACCCTATTGTTGAAGACCTCCCCTCGACGAAAAAATGTGTTGTGTCTGCAAGCGATCCGCAAGACCATCGTTCTAGAGGGTTTTTTCCGTGCTCTCTTGTCGCAGCTCCGCCGCTGGATCAACTTGACGCCCACAACCTGTTTGAGCTTGTCCTTGTCTGTGATATCTGTGGTACTTCCTGCTTCTCGATGCGATTTGTAGTTGGAACTGAGTTGATAAATACACTGGGTTTACTGGCAGCCAACAGTTTGATGCTCTACCCTATCATTATCTCGATTCCCAATCGACCCAACACGACCATTCCGCTCATCCAGTTTAGATTCGTCCTCAATCTTTCCGGTCACCTAATCGTCGTCATGTTACGCAAGATTATTTGCCTCGAATAGATGATTGTCATGTCTCTCTTCCAGTATCGAACGATCTTCTCCCTGCCTATGGGTTCTGGCTCTGCGACGACTTCTCCTGGGGTCAAACACGTCAGGTTGCTGGCAACAAGGGTGAATTCGATTGTTCTCATATCGTTATGAAGCGATGGGCAGAATTTCAGCGGGAACGTCGCTGGAAGAGTGGTTGGCAGTCGCTGACTCGACCCGTTGCGCACACTACCTGCGTCGCGTCGTCCAACATCGCGTATGTTTTGCGTTCAACAGGGCTCGAGTTTGTGACCTTTGAGCTTCAACAGTCTGAAGGTTCCGCCAGCGAGCTCGAGTGAGTGTAGGATGGTCGTACGGGGTCGCGATGTCGCCAGTGGGATGACCTGTCCCTCCCCCTGTCAAGTCAGTGGAGCCTTGGCATCAGGCTTTGGCGTACGCATTCGGGTCGACGGACCGACACCATGGCACAAGCTACTAGCAGTGACTAAAGCATGGTCGAGGAGGGTGTTGCTCTGGGTACGGGGGGAAGAGGAACCGGGGCCCAGACCGCAGGTCACTAGGAGGCTCTGTAATACGAGTGCTACTGTAACGGCATACTTATTACTTACCATGACACGGAATGGCGATTGACCAAGTAACCGATGCGGCGACGGCCGGATGTTCGGTGTGTATGAGCATCCAAGGGCAATTTTAGCGTCAACGAGACAGTGTGTGAATACAATGTTTAGAGCTCTGGAAAGAAACGCGGGAAGTACGAGAACGTCCTGGCTGTGCATACATGGGAGTGTGACGTGGTTTGAGTGGGTGCGCAGTTGTACATGCGTCTAAAGTGTGAGCACACTCTTTTCGAGAAGTGCGGTATTTTGTGTGCAGAATGCCGCGAGTCGGTCCAATGCGGATTGTACCCTTGTCGTGAACCAAGTCCCGCAGTCGAGACATGACGGGCAATCGCAGACTGCGTTTGGAAATGACGGGAGGCTCACCGATGCTTGACTGCTTACCTAGTCGTGGCAACGAGGTCACTTTTCTGGATCCGGGTGAGAATAAGTGTCAAGGACAGGAAGCAGCTATGTGAATAGACCAGAATAAGGAAACGTGTTTGGCAAGCAGCTGAGCGCACCAAGAGCAAACCGAAACGCCTTGTTCCTCAACATTTTGACACGGACGATTGTGTACCACTGGTGATGTCGTCGACGAATACCGGTGCGTGGCAGCTCCGAGGAGTGATTGAGCAATGCTAACCATTCAGTAAGGCCAAATGATGGTACTTGACATTGGTCACTCTGTCATTGTATGGGCAGTCTCTTTCCACCCCGACGGAATGCATGTTTTGAGCGGGGGTGACGATGGGATCCGACGGTTGCGACTTGCAGATGGCCAAGAGGTTGGAAAGCAACTGGGAATGGAGGTGTTGGCGATTTCTGTGTCGAGAGATCAAAAGTGGATAGCGTGTGGGACCACAAAGGGGGCAAGTGTGTGGGACGAAGAGTTGCACAAAAAGGTCGTCGACGTGGAGGGGCCAAATTCCGTGGCTGCAGTCGATGTGTCCCCTGATTCGACGAGGTTTGCGACCGGGATCGAAGAAAATGAAGCGAATATTTGGGACATTACGAGTGGGAAGAGACTCGTTGGCCCGCTCGAACACGACAGTTGGGTCAATGGAATCAAATTCTCTCCAAATGGCGAGCAGATCGCCACATGTGCTCTTCACTTGATTCGCATTTTCGACAGTCGCAATGGTGAGGAGCTCATCACTATCGAGACAACGATACCCAATTGGGTCTTCGTCACTCCACTTGCGTGGTCAAGCAACGGCCAGCAAATTTTTTCCACGTTTCACGCCAACACAATCACATCTTTCGACGTCTCCACCGGGTCCCAGCTTGCAGAATCATTCAAGATTCTCCATCACATCGACAACACCGTTGCCTCTATTGCCCTCGCCGCCAACGGCAAATTCATTGCTGCTCTCGGGCGGCATTCAGTCTCGTTCCTGGACACATCAACACTATCTCGGATTGACCCCGTCATCGAGGACAGTGAAGAGTTGCGGTCGATCGCTATCTCTCCAGACAGCAGCCGTATTGCGACTGGACGAGTGCGTGACGGGAAAATTGTCATTCGTGATCTCGGCGAGATCCTCCCTGACCTGTATGGTCCTTTCCATGTGAGTCCCAGCATGTCAGATAAGCCCCATTTCATCTTCCATATGTACATACAATAGGAAGATCCTGGGCAATCTAGCCCAGTCGAGTCCAAAGGACACGACCAAGATGGCGATGATCCCCTCGAGGTATCAGTTTGTTCATTTCCCCCTCGAAGCGAGTTCTCACAATGGCATAGGTCGAGGTGCCGTCGAGCGCGCCCGCTCCTCAGTTCGACTTTGACGAGGTACGGGATTACTACATTCTTATCTTGCTTCCGTATTGACGCTGCTAGAGCCATCGTCCTCGGCCTCCCCTGACCATTCCCAGGAGGATGGCATATCACAGTTGTCACATGCCCCACCGGTGACCTCCCCTTCAGGGGCACGTGCAAGGAAAAATCTCGACACTGTCCAATCGTCGCAGGGCCGTTCAATATTTAAAAAGTGGCTACAAAGGAAGAGTAACAAGGACCCCGCCTCACCTAAGCCCGATCGACCTTCCGGAAGCTCGCACCAGCCTTCCGACCATCAATCTCCTTCCCACCCATCACCGAGAGTGGATGACAGAAACGAGGGACCTTCGCGGATGGCGGCAGGTAAACGTAAGCGGGTGAGTACTCTTCCTTGGTACACGATCGGATGTGGTATGTCTAACATATCACGTTAGCGAACAGTCCAGAAATGGGTTAGAGACGATAAGGTTCGTTGTGCCTCGGGCTTGTATGCAGCGACTCATTTCAGATACTACAACATAAATAGACCCCCAAGGCCACTATTCCCGGCAACACCAACGAAGCATCTCGTAATCAACAAGGTGTTGCGGATGTACAGGAAGCCGGCCCAGTGTGTCTTTTTTTTCTGGTGATAGTGGACCTCGTCACGACAGCTCACGTCCTATCAGTCGCAACAGGAGGATAATTCATCTCAACCCGAGGCCACGGGGGTCCATATAATGGTGCGTGTGGTTTCTTTCAGTTTAGGTTGTTAGACTCACAGTGGATCAGCATCAGCAAGGATCAGGCGATGCTACAATTTCGATCCGGATACCTACCATTTCGATGAGGTTACCCGCATGGATGTTGTGTATTCCCTCGGGTGCACATGACGGGACACATTGATCCAGGTGATTCGACGCGATTCACGTAGATTCCATGTCGGGTCGTGTAGACATAATAGGAGTCTTTGAGTCCGTGTCACCTCGCAAGTTAACATCAGTATGAGTCCTAAAAAGCTCGTTCATGATCGAGCTCGCCAGGACATTCACCCGTCGGTCATTGATGAAGTCTGCCCACACGGAAGCTGCGACTGGAAGACAGTGTCTGATTGATGAGAGCTGTTGCAAGCGTACAGAATGTCTAGTACGACGAGGACGTGCGTCTACTAGTGTAGTAGTAGGATTGCAACCCAAGTTTTGGCAAGGACGTCAGCGTCTCGATGTTCAATCTTCTGTACGAAATTAGACTCTGGTGACGAGGCACAGGTTTACATGTCATCCGAGCATGTGAGAGGGATGCCGCAAGCGTCATGCTGAATCAGAGCCAAAGTGGAACCATACGTCTCGGGTGAAGAGTACATGACACGTCTACTTGGCAAGGTACCCATCGTCCCCATTTCCCTGAAACACACGATGATTCTCTCTTTGCGCACTTTTCTTCTCCGAGATCCCATCCCGCCCCGCTTCTTTCGGTCCCACCGTGTCGTCCGGATGTTCTTTTGCCTCTGAACGATCCTGTCTCCGTTTGAGGTTGCATTCAGAGGCTTGGTGTTCCGATGCAGCTTCTCTCGCGAGGACGAGGTCCGACGCGGAAGGGAAGGGGAGCACGCCGCTAGCGGTCGAGTGAGGATGTCCACAGGCGCCCTCAATGGGTGATGCGTCGCCGAATCGACCTCCTCGAATGTGGTGCGCAGTGGGTTGGCATGTGCGCTCGATCCCATTTCAGCAAACGATTACTGGTAAGCGGTTTGGATGACAGCAGAGCCAGCCATCGCTACTGCGTCATGATAGTTGCGCGGGGGAGTTGATCTTGTCAGACGCCACGCCCCAGCAAGCTTGCGAAAGTGACTGTGAGCGTTTTCAACGGAGCTTAAGGGTCATTACTACGCGTCAATGCCACCGCGGTGGAACAGATAGATCGGCGCACCCGCACCTCCGCAGTCTCTCGCTCGAGAATTCGTCAAAGTACTGTCGTTTCAAAAAAAAAAAAAGAGAGGAAGCTCAGCGTATCTGACGGGGTAGAGGCGTACGCGCGACAAACCTTGTCGTCGTCGAGCCATACTCTGAATTCGGTGTTTTTGATAAAGTAGAGTCTCGTTCTGGGGATCGTGCATGTGACTCCACTGAGTCTCGGTCGCGCGTGAGTAGTATGTTATTTGGCTGTGTTATTTCTACAAGGCTTTGCTTCTTCGGGAAGTGGGCGAATTGCAACGCTCTCATCGGACTCGGCTGTACCGCCATTATTGGCGGGAACCCTCGGGAATGCATCGAAAAACAGCTCGTCTTGTTCAGTATCACGGTCCCTCGGCAGCAGAGGTGCACGTCACAAAAAGGATCCACATTCCCGGTCTGTCTCTCGACATCTATCCATAAAGCATGCACAACTGTATCACTACAGGGTATGTAGGCGACACGCCAACTTGGATGTACAAGCGTACTCTATTATCTGTAGACATTAGGTTCCTTCGAGGGAGGACTCACCGCAGAGGTACTCGCATCGACCGTCGGGTCAGGTTGTCACGTTCTTGGGTACACAATGAACTCAGACTCGGACGATGTATCTGTCCGTCTCTCCGAAACCAAACACCTTCTCGCGGCATCGGCTCGAGTCCAGGTAGCCGGGCAACAAGACGACTTTCTCGACGTCTGTTCGTCTCGTGATCTCCAAGACCTCTACCCTTATCAACGCATGTGAATCAAGAGACGGTTGGTCAACAGTGGCTCGTCGTCATCGATCCATTCCGTCGTCCTTGCGCTGGGTTCGAATCTCGGAGACACGTTCGCCAACATCGAGACTGCAATGCGTCTCCTCGTGGTACCAACATCCTTGCTCGGCGGTCTGGCCAAAGATGCCCAGGTATTGGTCGTCGGTTCTGGTTTCACGTACGAGACCGAACTGATATACGGGCCTTGGTCTACCAACTGCGCTTGCAGTGTGTCCTTGCGGTGTGTCCTTGCGGTGTGTCCTTGCGGTGTGTCCTTGCGGTGTGTCCTTGCGGTGTGTCTCTGGCCCATCATCCCTCGTAGCCATGTTCATCGCCGTTCGCAGTGCTGGGCTAGATCGAAACAAACCTGTCTCCCAAGAAATTGCTCCGTCTGCTTTCAACCGTTTATTCACCACCCGAAGAAAAAGAGAAGAAAAGGCTGCTTTCAGGATATGACGCATCAACCATCAGTGCATCAATGTACGGTAACTTCAGATTCTCTGCTTCTCGGACCAAATTTGACCCTCGAGGCATTACGCATATAATACACTTGAAGGTATTCTTCGAATTGTCCGTCCTAAGGAAAGTTCGGATCACCATCGTAGGAACTATGCTTACGTATGGCCGTCTCCAGGATATGGGTCAGTCATCTGTTATCGCAATTCCCTGTGAACCCAGCGTTCTATCAGAAGAGAAGAAAGTGCATCTATGAATGACGTACGTCCGCGACAACTCCTTGATGAACCAGATAGAGCGGGTCCGCAGTCAAGAAGGCCGCATACACGCGAGGCACCCATGCCAGGATGAGCGAGTTTTGAAATCGTACGCATAGATTGACCTACACAGTAGCAACCATTCTATCCTCAATTACTAGTAACTCCACTCGAGAGCCTATGCTGATCGTTGGCATGTCCCTAGCTAGATGTCGTCCATTCGCTGATGAGTTGATAATACACCTCTGCACACCTCTTAGTATCCCAAGCAATGACAACCCGTCGCCGAGGGTTCACTCAATCACGTCTGCAATACACAATATATAACACTCAGTGGAAAATAACAGCACCTGCACGATATCGAAGCCCCCTCGTCACAACGAATCCGCCAACGTCACATTCGTCAAATATGCCATGGCTTCGGTACGATACATATCTGTCGTCAATGCCTGCGGCACCAATCCATCGAAGAATTCCAGCATCGTCTTGGTCGTCATGTCGTATTGGGGCCAATACAGGTCAGTGCTCTCTCCAACGTTGGGGTCGAGACTCGCGACGAAACGGACGAGATAGAGGCCACGTCAGAGCCACTGCAGACATCGAGCAGGTCGAAAGCATGGAACTGAGATGCGATTCAACGCACGAACGAGAACACAGATGACTCTGACCCACAGCTTTCAATCGTTCACTCACTTTCCAAAGAAACAAAATGAAATGAAATTGCGACGAAGAATAAGAAGTCCATGACGCACCGATGACCTACCACAGCTTCGGGGGATCTCGTCGGGTATGTGACATTTAATCAATAGAGCCAGGGACAGAACTATGCCCGCATCGTATCATACGCGAGTCCCGTCGACGCGGCGCATTATGGTCCGTCTACGACCAGGTTTCGGGACGGTTTCACCATCGCAATCAACCTCTTCACCTTCTCCAGGCTCAGAATCGTCCACAGATACGTCTATGGCATCAGAACGGGGCTGAAGACTCGGCATATGTGCAGCGGCAGCATTCTTGTTCGACTGTGGGAGGTCAGTGCCGGAGACGACAGACACGGGCGATGTACGTTTCCTGCCATCGCCAACTATTCAGAGGGCGTCGACAGCGGACGGACGTCGGAATGAAGGATCGGG
>JBBPQN010001196.1:0-10059 GCA_038092575.1 Boletus subluridellus | reverse complement strand
CACACTGATCATTTTTGGGAAAGGTATAAATACTTGCTATTAACTGCCTCGGTCCACCAAGCACTCGAACTTACCTCCAGTCTTCTAATTCCAACCCGATCACGATGCGTTTCTCTTTCTTTGCTGCCCTCTCTAGTTTGGCTGCGTTCGCTGTTGTCAATGCTTTGCTTACCGAACATGCCGCGGATGGACTCCGCAACGTTGTAAGTCTAATCCCGTAGGTCGACAAATAACATATGCTCATCAATGCGACCGGGCGGCTTGACGGATGGGGTTTGCTTCCGGCAGCAGCGCAGTGCCCCTCCTCAGGACGTTTCTACACCTAACAAGAGTGTTTGCTGGTCGATTGTAAGTCTATTTTCGCAGGTCGAGAGGTAACGTACTCACCAGCCAAACGCCGACCTCTGCCAGGGGTGTCGCAAGTAGGCAATAGCGGTAAACCCATGCGGGTCCCGGGTAATGGGTACCTTGTGGGCCGCGGGTTTCACGGTGACAATGCCTTGCAAGTAGGCAATAGCACGGGTCGGGGTAAACCCATGCGGGTCGTGCTTGCTTCATGTTCATTATATGATTCCAGGTCTCAAAGCTGTCCAACATCGGATGTTGTTCTAGACTGTCTGAACCGAAGCCACAAGCCCTCCTGGATGACGTGCGTAACGGCCATATACTCAGCCTCGACGGAGGAAAGGGCAACTGTCGGTTGCTTCCTGGATACGTGGGATATGTGGGACATGGGCCCGCCTGCATAGAACAAGGCATACCCTGAGATCGATCGTCTTCCCACCTCGCTTGCCCAACTCGTGTCAGCATAGGCATGTAGATCCTCGTCCGTCGTATCACCCTCGTAGTGCAGACAGACGCGTGAACCTGGTGGGACGATGACATTGACGATGCCATGGGCATGGACGGACGACTCCTTCAAGTGAAACTTTTTTTTCCGCACCGTATCCGCGTTTCGATCGACAGAATTCTGTTCCAGGTACTACCATGTGACATGGATGCTATCGGGCCTTGTGCCATCATCGCGAAGTCCCTGGAGACCGAGAAAATAACGATCGATGGTCGGAGCTGACCAGCCTCGCTCTGGTATGCACCCTAGGCTCTCAACACGGGAACCTTCAACCCACCCCCTTTTAAAAAATTTGCAAGATAGTCAAAATACAAGGAGACGCGCCAGGCGACCGCCCTGTCAATCGAGAGCCTCATTTATACAAACACATGAAAACGGTACTAATGGTGGGAGCACGAACACGAGCAAGGCTGCAAAGGAGATTATGAGCTCCATTCACATTTACGAGTATTTACCAAAGAACTCACAACTAGCGAGTAATGAATTCTCAATCCGCACGTAGACGCTTTTCGGGTGGCTCTGAATTTGCGGCTGTTATTCCAGCCATCTCCAATCATCGCTTGGACGATCGAAGTAACGCCGATGATGCAGGACCGTCTTGCGTATCGCAATCCATTTCCGAAGGTGACGGGGGCATATTTTCTGGCGTGGAGTCGTGTTGTATCTGCCCATCGCGTGTAGCAGTGTGACCGGACACAACCGGCGACGTTGGCCGCTCAAAGTCTTTCTCTGTTAGCACTTGCCCTTGAAGAATTTTGCCCATGTGTGTCTGTGTGAAGGGTCGTCCTCTGTTCCGAATCGCGAGTAACGCCCATACGGAGGGTAGCGGCGATCCTGAAAACCTAATTTCGTTCTCTTCGAAACTACCAGGAATGTTGAACAGATTCCACCGGACTGCTGTATCGTCTGGCGCATCGTTCGTGGACACGCCGAGGAAACGACACAGTCGGAGGTAGGATTGATAGTCTCTGAGATAGAGCTGCCCAGCGAACACGTTTAGCTGGTCTATCAGAGCCCAAGGTGGAGTCCAGTCGGAGGGAAGGGGAGGGATAGAATAGAGTTTGAGATCATCGGACGGTTTCATTCGCTGGGATGTGCGCGGTGCGTACACATGGAGGTGAACGTATTTGCTCGCCATGATGTCTGGCATCAACCTGTCTGCCTCGAATGGGCTCAGCAGAACGAGTAGTTGGTCGTGATCCTTCGAGTTTTTACGGGAGAGAATCCATTGGACAGGTCGAAGATATTGATCCATGGTCCCTCGAGTGGACTCAGGCTTGATCGTCTTCCAGAAGTCCGCCGTCGCCAAGATATATGGACTCCAGACGTCTGCATCCCGAGTGGCTGCAGAGCTTTTTTCAAGTGTAGTGAAGACGGGATGAAAAGCACTGTTCGCATGTAATGGAGGGACCTCGCCGGTGGTCACGAATCTGACGACATCTGGGTGAAGGAAATGCTCCGCCGGTTCTGCCTTGGGAGGCAGCTCCACCTCTCGTTCGCGCTCTCGCTCGCGGTTCACCTCCCGTTCCTGTTCTTCTTCTAGCCGTGCATTAGGAAGTGATAGAACCCCGAGATCCTTACAGTGTTGCCGGATTACTGGGTCCAGCGCCGACAAAGTACTCGAGGCATTTTGAGTTTCGCAGGGCGCATAGAGATCGGCCAGTGACTTGAGCTCTGGCTCGAGCCATGCATCCGACAGCTGGTCTGGCCCAAGCTCATTCTTGCAAAAACGGGACCAAGCGTCAGATCTCAATTTATGGCTCATGCCTTGTTGTGCCCAGTAAGGAGCCCGCTGCTGAATATCGGTCCAGGTCTCGTGTATTGCCCAGCATAAAATGTCGACAACAGTGATTCGGGCGTTCGGGTCCTTTTTGCCGACCACGACACGGATGCTTCGGTCAACCTCGAGCGGCGCAAAAAACATGACCGAGTGACCACGACCCAGCTTGCGCATCCGCATGCAGCCTGAAAATCACAAACCGTGAGATTGAGCGAATGAATTGTGGCGCCAAACCGAACCTTGTACCACACGATCTTTTGTCACCTTGGGACCCAGTGTGACGGCTGCCCGAGAACCAATGGGGAGGTTGATGTCGGTGCCCCTCGTGTGTGCATGGTCTAAATAGACAACACAGCGATCTAACTGCTGGGGAAGCGGGGATGATAACATTGGTTGGGAGTTGCCGTTTCGTGTGAGTACCATCAGTTCATCATTCTCGTTGAAATAGATAGCGCCAGCAATATCGCGTGCGATGTCGAGCCAGGCTGTAGCAACTTGATGATTGGAAAAATCGAGGATCTGTGCCCCAACATCCAGCAAAACACGAATTTGGGGCTGTTGCGTGGTTACCATTTGGAGAAATCCGAGCGTGGTCCGTCGTTCGCCACTGTCGTGAGTTACCATATAAAAATTATTTTCGGGCTGAAGAATATATGCGAGCACCCTGGCATTGGTCCCCTGCTGGTGGTCGAGCTCGCGCTGAGCAATAGACGTGGGTAGCAACCATTGGTCGTCATTCGTTCCCGAAAATCCTTATACTAGTTTCAGCAACCGCGTTGAACAACACGGAACTCACGTTCACTCACCGGTTATAAGCTTTTCCCGCTTCTCTGCTAAATCCCAGCTAGACCCAGAAATTTTCCAAGGAAATTCTTTCGCTTCCTTCGGGAACACCACTTGCGAAAGGTAGAAGTCTATGGTTGCTTTATTCCAAGCGAAAAGCGGGAATATGACCTTGTCCCATTGCTCCGATGGTTTGAGGTTGATCTCGCCAAGCTTCTGAAGAGAGTCTGGCACTGACTCGCGTGAATCATACTCCTTCACCCAAAGTGCATATTCTGTGGATGGATCATCATGGTTTAGCAGAATCCCGAAAGAATCTCTCAGCTGCTCCTCGCTGAGGCCAGCATAGTAATATGATAGGCAGGTGAAAATGATGGTGATATCTGGATGGCCAAACTGCGTGTTCGGTGCCGGAACGTCTTTCGCCCGATATGGCACAGCAAGCATTGTGATGGCTGGTTCGTCGGGGTAACGATGGGGGTATTCGTTGCGTCGCGGCTGCGAGACAAGGCCATAGTTAACACGCCATCTCTGCTGGGCAAGAGCAAACGAGAGAATGTTGGAGGCAAGGAGACCGCGGAGGAGGAGGAGTCCACTCCAAAGATTACTCTGGAGGGAACACTTGGCATACTCTTCCACCCTCTTAGCTGTGTCAGGAACTTGGAGGACATTCTCGTCGGATATGAAACTCCGAATTGCACGACGCAATGATGTGGAGATATGTCGAAAGTTGAAATTCGGAAGTCGTCCAGCCATTACGTCTTCCACAATCAATAAAATCAGTTCTCGCCCAACATCGGACTCTCGCGTTTTGCCAACGTGAGGAAATGATCCAGGTGGGCCACGTTCGTACTCCATGGAGTCAGTGGCATGTCTTGAAAGGGAATGCTTCTTCACGAGCCTGAGGATTTGCTGAGTAATCGTCCATCGATCAGGGTATCCGTCCATATGTTGCTGGAGGCCGATCGTGTAAATCAATTGCAACCGGGAATGAAGGACCTCGTCGCTCTCGTCCAGGATATCTCGAACATTGGAATGCATCCATTTCTGAAGGCTCAGCCACTTGAATGCGCTGTCCGAAGCAGCGTGAGCATCCCCACTGTGCTCGCCATGGTTGTCGGCATCAGTAGCGTCCTTTTCGCTCGAGTGGTTCGGCAACTGGCTTGGCCAACGAAACATGGTACCCACAAGACTGTCTTCCGGCAGCTGGGGTTCATCAGTGAGCTGACTCGACGATCACCGAGATAATTATCCATGCTCACCGATTTGGGCGACAGGACGTACTTGAAAATGAATTTATGAAGCTTCGGTAAACGGTCAACCACATGTTTGCCTTTATTACGAATCTGCTCCTCCACGCTCATCAACTTGAGTGACATGACATGCTCTGGTTGGACAATCAAAACTCCGTGCTCGGCCATGCATTGAAACATGAGCTCGTGTAAATCATCAATCTGAGGGCTGATCAAACTGCCATACTTGTCCTTGGGGGAACGGGAGAAGGGGAGGTGGTATATTGGCCTGTTAGCGAGGCCGCCAAGGCGAGCGACCAGTAAATCAAACATCTGGACTGTCAATGCTTTTGGTACAATGACGCGGACGAGCTGCTTGCCATCGGCGAGAGCGGCAGCAGCAATGGGGATGATCACAGATGATTTCCCCTCGCCCATGTTGACCTGCATGACAGTATTTTCCCCGCCGGATTGTGGGGACATTATCTCCATTGCGGCTTCTGCCTGAGCACGTCGAATACGAAAGTTTCCTTGAACCTGTTGCAGGGAAGGAGCAACGTTAATAGACACAAGTTCCAGGGCAGCGGAGACGCACCTGGATTAACAGCCAATCTGGGTAGTCTTCGGGATTCCACCCATCACATCCCTCGTTCTCTAACTCCTTCGAAAACTCTTCCTCGAGACCATCCAGGGCAAATCGGAGCAATCTCCGAGCATGCTGAAGCTCCAAAAGAAGTAGCGCTAATGATATCAAGCATTTCTTCCACTCTCTGGCAAGCTTGATAGGCGAGGTAGATGCAAGACACCCCAATAGAACATCTGCCGTAACCGGCGGCCACTGACCACACCGATCGCATGCTTGCTCATACGGATCGGCTGTTGGACCAAGATTCTGTTTGAGAGTGGCCAAACCATCCATGTAGTTGAGCCTGCACTGCGCATAGTGCTTCTTGAGCGTCTCGATGCGATTCTCCGCTGCAACTCTGTGAACCGTTCGGGATTCCTCGCGAACATGTTGTGCGCTTACGTCAAGGTGAGCGAGGTATTCCTGTTGAAATGAGGAGTCGGTTCGGAGAGACGAGAATAAATGATTTAATGTGGGAATATCATCCGATGATGTCCTGCTAGCCTTGTGACTCTCGCGCAGCAAAGCACTACAATGCGGTAGTTCCGGCGCTGGTCGGTTTGAAAGCAGTTGATTGAACGTGATCTGCAAAGGTGTATGCTCATTGAAAATATATCGCAGGGACAAGACCTGGGGGGGAAGAGTGGGTAGGCCACGCTCTGTGAGTACACGCATGAGATGTTCCTTGAGCTCGAAGTTGCGGTAACAGCTGGCGAATAGCTCTTGGAGGCTGGTTGTTAAACTTGCTACGTCCCAGTAATGAGAATCCAACGAGACCGTCGGAGGGGTATCAGATGGCCAGTCCTTGTGCAAGCGTCTTACAGCACCATCGACACTCTCCTTCTCTGAAGGGGCCGGACCCCATTTCCCGAGGCGAGACTTGTGAATATGATGCCGCAAGACCTCCTCGGTGGGACGATACCCATCCAAAATCACGCAGCCAATATGAATCGGTAAATTCTCTGAATGGGACTCCGGTTGCTTAGCATATGCTATGAGCATTGCGAGGAAGGCGGCCTGTTGGCATGGTGAACAGTACGCGATCGTGGGAAGGAGGAATAGCAGCTGAAACTTGCGCTGACGAGTTCCCTCCGTCTTGTCCAGAATGTCGTGTGCCCTGGACATCAGTGTCTGCACAAGATCGGAATTCGGTCGTGTTCCGGGATCGTGATGCAGGGAGGGTTCGGTAGTGGTATCCACTTGCATGTTGTTGTTCCAGAGTTCTGCCCGATTCGATACCAGTGTATTCATAGTATGCATATTAATGGACCAGCGGTGGACAGCAGATGCTGCAGTGGAGGCGACATTTTCAAGTTCCAAGTCCGACTCTGAGGTCAAGTAGTCCATGTCCTCACAATCTTCTGACGAAGTCAGTCCAATGGCATTTGAGAGGAACAGATACGCAGCTCGTCGCGCTGCGCGCTGGTCTGACGCGTTGGCGATGCTTTCGTACGCAATGTGGTTCCAGTAATATCTAAGTTGGATCTTCCCGTATGCAGTATTAATTTGAGGATATTGCGTTGAAGTCCAGGAGTCGTTGAGAGCTTTGAGTTTCATGATCGAGAGATACCCAGCTGACTGTAAGAGACAAAGTGCTGCTTGAGCACCCGTTTTGCCTGTGAGTGGATCGGGCATATGGCAACTAGTCGCGGCATGCAGATGGGCAAGATATTGCATGCTCAGCAAGCTGCCATTTACTATCAAACAGCCCAGTTCGGTATCCACATTGTAGGTATGATAGGACAATGGTTCATCAGGTCGCACGCTCCCGCTGTGAATCCGAACTTGATGATCATCAAGGTTTTCGGGAAATCCACTCGGTACGAGGACACATCTAAGGATAAGTTCCTCTGGCAAGTGGGTTTTCTGCCGGAGAACAAGAAGGTTCTCCAAACCGAATAATGTCCCAACACATTGATTCTCATCATAAACCATGTCCTTGAAGTCACGGGACTCTAATTCTCCTCGTTCATTGACGAAAAAGGACAATCCATAGCGGGGCAATGCAACAGACAATCGTAGCGCTGGTGCACGTTGGAGAGAGTCGACGTGGGACGTGATGATTAGGAGGTTTTTGGATTGGCTCTCCGAGTATGTGGTAACGTTGTTGAGACAGTCGAAACACTGCGAAATCATTGCCCAGGTTGGGCTTCGGATGTCGACAAGGGTCTCACCACCTTTGTACATGCGATATTGTCCAGATGTGCAGTCAATCCTCCAATTCTCTGAAGATTGTTTCCAAGGTTGTTCGATAGGGCGTAACTCGATGATCTCAGTGGACAGGTTCAACCAATGAACATGACCATCAACGAGCGCTGGTGGAAGGTCTTTGCACAATTTGCTCGGAGGGATCAGTTCAAGGATCTCGTTTGTTTGACTGCATTGCGCTCGAACCACCAGGTCGTCGTCCCGCAGTGAAAAATGCATCTGTGCGTATTTGGACCATCATGATTATATCACGTAGGGTGGGTACACATACCTTGTGTTTGGACGTCGTGGCGAGGGTTGTGAAATCCATTCCTGGGAGATTGGATGGTATGACAAAGAAACCTTGCTGCAAACTCTGATTAGGAACAAGCCTTAATATCGGAAGCTGCAGCGTGCACGCACATCGCGAAAGATTTGCTGGCATTGTGGAGAGTCCCTAATCGCGAGTGGCAATCCACCCAATGGTTGACCATCCACTCGAAGCACACCATCAAGCAGGTTAACGTGCACCGTTTGCGATGGTTGGTCCCCGGTTGCTTTGGTTCTGCACGTAAACCAGCGAGCGTTTGGACACTGCAACTGCTCCCATTTGTGTGTGCTTGGCTTATGGATAGCAAAAATCTTGGCAACTGCAAGGTCAACACCGTAATCTGACACATCTGCGAGGATTACAACCCTCAAGATTCCCTCAAGAGCATGAGTGAGACGACGGTCTCGTTGAAGGAGTAGTCGTGAATAGTCGTCATCGACGACTGAAGAGTTGAAGCTAGTTGAGGATGCTTGGGATTTGGTAGGGCGGAGTGCGGATATTAAGAAGGCGCAAGAAAGCAGCGCATCAACATCCTCTGCAGAATGGAAGAGCTTGCGGAGAGTAGCAGGGTCAACGTCAAATGTGCTTCGACAAGTGGCAGCCATGTCCCGCAAGAGATTGCTGCGTTTTTCATTTGTAGGTGCCATTACTAGGTTGTATGATAGCTCCTGCACCCAACTGAACGCCTTCCTGCGCACCCTCCGAAGAAGGGCAATGGTTCGCTCCGAGACGCGTTCGCTGGGGCTCGATGCAAGAACCCGAGTGAGCAAGAGAGAAATGGTGTTGATCATCAGCGAGTCGATGGAGCCAGCTCCGACCTCCACGAACAAGCCGTCGAGCTCATCCAGAAGGGCGTCGCAAAAGGATGGTTCTTGAAGCTCCTTGTGCCAAACCCACACTCCTGTATTCAAATCGAGTGGTCCGACTCGAAAGGCCGCCTGGGCGAGGAGGTACTGCACTTCATAGCGACGGAGGTTGAGAGTTCTACTGCGCAACCCCCTCAGGATGTTGAGCCACCGAAGCGAGCCACCATTCTGGAAGTTTCGACACGCAATGAATTCGTCAAGGGAGAGATCCGCAGGACAGTCCGCTTGAGCAGCCAAAACCTCGTTGGAAGTGTGAGAGGTATAATCCACACAATACGGGCTGTATGCGAACTTGAACGAAAGTTGCAAGCCATGGTAGCACTCCTTTGCCTGCCATATTGAGAGACGGTCCAAAAGCTTCCCTCTGTGTAGGAAATCGAATGTCTGATGTTGGATCACATGACGTAATGTCGGGCTATTTCGGGATTGCGAACCCCCTGGATAAAAATAGGCAAAATGCATCTGGAAGGAGAGCGGTGGTCCTTTGCGGTCGACAAAGTAGGGTTGCAGTGCAGAAACCTGTGCAAGTAGATTGTCTTCTTTCTCGGCATCGAACGAACGACGATATTTATGATTATCAATGGAATGGGAGAGATAATACAGAATGCGGGTAGCGGCAGAACGCCAGATACGAACGCACGCCGGGCATTGTAGTTCGAATATAACGACCTTAGCATGTAAAGGCAAGGCGGGCAACGGCGACTGGGAAACCTTTGCGTCTGCAGCTAGCCGCCGTCCAGATTGATCTTCTTCGTACCCGTCATAGATGCATGCGAAACTGGCCACTTTCTGGTCCAGGTCGGCACGTGCAGCGAGCCACACATCTTCTTCAATGCGAGCTTTGAGTTGCTGGAGATGCGGTGATTGGTCATAATAACGGACAGCGAAACTGTCTTTATTGAATTCATTCGAAAGTACAGACCATCCCGGACGTGATTGAGACTGGCGCGCAAAGAGATAGTGGTATGCACGAGAAAGTCGATGGAGGTTTGTTGTCCTGCGCAGGAGCAGGCTTTCCAGGAGAGCTGTCGGAATTGCAGGGGAGTAATCAGTGAGCATGGGAATCTCCTTGACAACTAGCTTGTCGAGTGCGACAAAAAGCTCAATCGCAGTCAGAAATATGATGGATTTCTCTTCCGGATTTCCGTCCCATCCACGGTTGGTGAATCGACTGGCGGTGATAGCTTTTATCAAGTATCTATCCATCAAAATCTCGAGCTGTGTGCATGCCTCGTCCACATTCGTGACACGGGAAAACCAATCGTCGATGTCCTGCTCAACCGATTGCTGGACATCATAGAGAGTAACGTCAGGGTCAGCATCATGTGCTTCCTCAAAAAAGGTCCCATTCGATGACAAGAAATCATCGATGGTGCCACGGCGATGATGGGTGGGATGGAAGGGA
>JBBPQN010001195.1:0-10060 GCA_038092575.1 Boletus subluridellus | reverse complement strand
TCGAAGAGCAGAAGGGTATGTAGAGGGCTTGAGGACACGAGAATGAGGGTTTCTCTTCTACTATAAAGTTCTTTTCTTTTTCTTGTGACGATGTTTTAAGTGAGTGATGAGCGCCGGACAAAACCCAGGATGAAACGGCTATGTATCGTAGTGTTTTTCGGATAGAGCAAAAAGAATGACCTAGAAGATAAGTAGCGTCAAACGGCTTGAACAAGTAGGAATTGGGGCTGAAAACGTTAGCGAAGATCGATTGCACAGATAGAAATCGAGACGAAAATAAACAAGCAAAGAGAAAAAAAATGCGAAAATTTTAACCAAGAGAGTTCTTTTGGACTCCTCGCCTCTGAGGGGGACTTTGACTGATGACCTCCTGGTCATCGAATGACGCTGTGAAGACGTCAGGGTGTCCTGAGGGCAGCGAAACGAAAGCTAAAATGAGCGGATGCCCGGATCAAAGGGGAAGCGCAGCCGAGCCGAGCCGATGGAAACGGAAGGTGAAGGCAGCACGGGCGTTAACGAATGGATGAAGGGGGGCCGATACGAGAAAGTGGATGGGTATGCGCATTGTCCGTCGAACGATGGAAAGGGTAAGGGTGGTTTGGCGAACCTGAAGACAAATAGGAATGTGCGTGGTGGGGGCGACGACGAATTTGAAGAGACTGAGGGTAACAAGGCTGATAAGAGTGGCGACGGAATCAATGAAGCCGAAAAGCAAATGGGCAGGCCTGAAAACGAAGAAGGCAACACGGTTGAAACGGTTGATGAAATGGATGAGGGTAGACGAAAAACGGACTGAAACGAGAGCGCAGATAATGAAGCGAATAGTCCGAAGCACGATGAAGTAGATGAGGACGAAATAGCGAAAGCGGATGCAAGTAAGTGTTGTTGTGGCGACAAGGGATTAAACGAGATCAAAAATAGCAAATTGGATGAAGAAGACGATGGAGACGGAGTCGAGAGAAACGAGAGCAGTACAGGCGACGAAGGGGAAGACAGATCAAAAGACCGAACAGATAAGGCGACAAGAAGCAACAAATCTGAAGGGGAAGAAGGCGACGAGGAGAATGGAGAGGCATGCAGTCCGAAAGACGTTGAAATGGAAGGGGATAAGGGTGACGAAGCAATCGACGATATGCGTAGCTTCGGAGATGGAAGGTTAAAGGAAGATTTAGTGAGCCGAAAGGAGGACTCGTGTGGCCCCGAGAATGAAGGCGACGAAGGAGACGAAGCAGATAATGGGGTATGCAATGTGGGAGATGTCGAACCTGAAGAGAATGGAAGGGGAAAAGTCGGTAAGGAAAGCGGCGTAGTAGAGGAGGGCATGGCAGACAAAACAGGAAGCGATGGTGAATCAGGACTAAACGCAGGCAGTGAAATGGATAACAAAAGCGACGGATTGAAAGGTGACTGGGTGGATAGGGTGGCAGAAGGTGACGGAACCGAAACGGACAAAGGTCGAGAGGGTGGCAGAAGCGAAGGAAATGAAGTGAATAACGATATAGGCAGTGGACGAGAGAAGGACAGATTCGGCGAAAGGAATAAGGATGGAAGAGGGGAGGTGACGTCGGTACTGGCGACCTCATCTGACACTTTTTGTAATGGTTCGAGATGATTCGTAATACGTCTGAGGGGGTCCGGGTCTTCCGGAACGTCGAGTGGAGGAGGGTCGTGCACTACCATATGCGGTGCAGAAACCCCAGCCGCTGTGAGGGACGAAGAGATCTCAGCGCAGAAATCATCAAAGGAAGGCGGCGAGTGGATAGAAAACGGCGCGAGAGACTCCGGATCATCTGTATCATTAAGCTGGTCGGGTGCCTGCCATGCTAGACAAGGCGCGTCGGATTCTACTGGCGCTGCCGAGAACGGGAGGTTAGCGTCAACAACTTCGAATGAAACGTTGCTGGACGCGATAGGATCATTCTGTACTATAGGAGACTTGGCTAGAGGCGACGAAGCGTTAGGGTTAGCGTCGACAACGTGGTAGGATGATTCGGGAGATGATAGATCAGCTTCAAAGTGGTTTGAAATGACCGCGTATGTGATTTCAGGATGGTGAGAGCCATCCGGTTGTGATGTGGCGGTCTCGATAACCTGCGATTCAGGCTGCGCTAGAGAATGCGGGGTAGGAGATGGGGAAGAGATTGCGTCAGCAGTGAGAATTTCGGAAGGAACGTTACTCGGTGGCGTCCGAGAGGTCGGAACCAGCGCAGGAGGTTCTGGGACATAACACTGGTAGTCAGCATCACATCCTGGATACCAACGCTGGACCTCAGCGACGAACGCTGGCCAATCTGGGTTCAGCGTGGATACTTGTCACGAGGTTTCCCAAAGTTCGGCGTCTTCTAGATCAGCATATCGGATGGCTACTTTGATCTTCTGCGCGTCGGTGAGTTTGATACTCGTTGCTAGAAAGTCGATGCGTTCAAGGAAACGCGGTAGCTGAGACGAAACATTCGCGTTGAATCTAGGAGCGTCAACGGTGCCTCGACAGGGTAGTTGAAGGAGGTAGCTGGGGGAAGGCATGGAGGATGGCGAAAACAGCTGCAAGAAAGATAGTGACGCGTTGTGGTGAGGACGTGAGTAGTGATGGTGACAACGACGACAATGATGATAGTGATAGCGACGGTCGTTGGAGCGTCGACTACGAGCCGTGATGACGAGGATAAAAGCAATAGGAGATGGGATGGGATGACCGATGGGAGGTGGCGATAAGTTGTGACGCGCGCGTAGGTGTAGGACCACGAGGGTAGCGATAGCGACGGTCATTGGAGTATCGACTGTGAGCCGTGATGATGAGGATGATGGCGAAAGCGATGGGCGTGATGCGCGCGTGAGGTGTAGGACTGCGGGCCCAGGCGACGATGACGAGAGGGTGCGTGCATGAAGGCTGAGATGGGTGATGAGGACCAAAGCGATCTGATGGGCGCCGTGAGACGAGGATGGTCGATCAACAGTGATGGTGGTGATAGTCACGAGGATCGAGGCGATATCGCGATCATTGGGACTATGAGTCCCCACGAATGATCGGAAAGATCGCTGACGATCTGCGCGACGGGAACGGAAGGGAGAGGCAGATGCTTCGGACTTGTGGTAGGAGCTATCGTTGATAGTGTTCTGATGGCTTCTTTTGGGGGAATCGAAGGCAGAAAATATTTTTTTGAGGGAGAAGAAGTTGCGCGAAAAGCCGGCGCTAGCGGAGGTCGATGAAGTGAGCGTTGCTGTGGCGTAGGTCGACGTCCTTCTCGAAAACCCTGGAAAACCCCCTCGCGGTGGGCTCCAGTTGTAAATACAATAACGAGGGTGTAGGGATGCGAGTGTAGACTCGTCCCAGGGGGTTCCTCTCGGGCTGTTGAGTGAGAAGGGTTAGCTACGACGTACCACAGCGCTGATGACTAATCCGACTGAATTTGGATATGGCGTGCGAGACAAAGAAATGAAGACGAAAATGGAATGGATACGAAAATTCTGGCCAAGGACGAGGGCCGGAAACAAATAGGATGGCCTAGGACGAGGGCCGAATATGAAAAGGATGGCCTAGGACGAGGGCCAGAGATGAGACGAACAGCAAGAGTGATCTGAGAGTGAATGCGGGTGAAAAGATGGATCATGATTCCGAGTCGGAATACAAGGATTTATAGTCTGAGGAATACCTCAGACTTCTTCTATCTAAGAAAATACAAAAATAAATAGTATTGTGGTGTCCGAAGTGGAAAGGACTTGTTGCTAAGTAAAAGAAACCTTAATAAGGCTAAATAAGGAGTCCGAGTTGGACTTGCGGACACAGATGAGCGGTGACAGACAGACTCGCACAGACTGTAGTGGATAGGGGTAGACCAGAGCTGGATAGGATGGAATATCACTGTAGGGACTGTAGAGTCCCTACATCGGAATGACTAACTCACCCCCTACTTTCCAGCAAATGATGAATGATATATTTAATGACATGTATGCTGTACTGGTTATTTACATCGACGACTGTATGATATTTGTTATGAACCCTTTTCTCACCTCTTTCTTTTCCGGTCATGTGACCCTTTCACATTTTCATAAATCACGTGACCTTATCTTTTTCTCATCACGTGACCGTGCGAACTAGGTCTAGACCTATAAACACGTGTCAACCTCATGTATTTAATCTCCGTCAGTCTAGAACATCTAGCACTGCCTCCTATTAATCTCCGTCTATCTTACTCATTCTAGTTTACTAATACTCACACGATTCGTCATTACATAGCCTCATGCACACAGACCAGCGTCATAATAGATACAAACATGTAAAACGTATATATACCTTGAATCCAACACCCCAAGAACTCTAGTCAAGTTCTTGTTGGGATTCCCTCTCAACTATCTCTTCTCTCTACAGTCAGTTTATGTGATTGAGTGACCCAAGTCTTTATTAGATTTGAGGTTGCCAACAATATTCACTAAAGGCAAGACCAAGGAAGAGCACAAAGCAATAGTAAAGGAGGTGCTTTCCTGTCTTCACCAAAACAATCTTTATGTAAAACCAGAAAAATGTAGTTTCTCAAAGGACAAAGTAGACTTTCTGGGTATGGTAGTATCTAAAGAGGGAGTAGAAATGCAGGAAAAGAAGGTGTCAGGGGTATTGGATTGGCCGGTTCCCACATGCCTCAAACAACTGCAAGGCTTCCTCAGACTTTGTAATTATTACTGATGATTTATTGAAGGCTTCACAGACATCGCACGCCCATTGAACAATCTAACCAAAAAAGACGTTCTATTCAAATGGGAACCGAAGCACCAAGTCGCATTTGATTCCTTAAAAGCCAAATTCAAGGAGTCACCCCTATTGGCATATCCCAATCAAGACAAAGAAATGCGTCTTGAAACGGATGCCTCAGATATAGCCACAGGGGCAGTGCTTTCAGTTAAGTGCGATGATGGTCTCTGGAGACCCTGTGCCTTCATTTCCCACTCATTCGACAGCGCTGAGCACAACTATCCTATTTATGACAAAGAACTCTTGGCTGTCATTTGAGCATTAGAAGAATGGCAACACTACCTAATCGGTAGGGAAGGTTTCGAGATCTGGACAGATCACAAGAATCTCAAATACTGGAAGAAACCCCAAACCTTATCCGGTCATCAAGCTCAATGGCACGCACTTCTTCAAGAGTTTAATTATGTTTTTGTTTACAAACCTGGTGCATCGAATGGTCGTACAGATGCTTTATCTCGTCGACCAGACCATGGTGATGCTGTTCAGGATCACAACCAGAACATTACTGTTTTACCTCCTTCCCTTTTTATTAACAATATCGAACTTTCTTCCTCTTTCTACAAAAAAATCATAAAAGAATCAGAAAAAATACATGAAGAGTCTTTTAATGAATACACTTATGATTATGATTGCTATATTTTCAAAAACAACAAAAACAAAGTCTTTGTTCCTGAACCTTTACATACAGAACTTCTCACTATTTGTCATGACTCCCCTATTGGTGGACATTCTGGACAAGCTCACACTTCTCATTTACTTACTCAACATTTCTCGTGGCCTGGTGTCACAAAAGACATTAAAAATTATGTAGATAGCTGCCAAGTGTGCGCCCAAACAAGGGGAAAGTCAAAGGCACTGGCAGGCAAACTCCTTCCTTTACCCACTTCTAAACGACCATGGGAAGATTTATCTGTTGACTTCATTACAGGATTACCCACTTCCCATGGTTACACAGCCATTTGCATTGTTATTGATCAATTTTCCAAAGAAGTTGTTTTCATTCCTACCTATGATACAGTTTCTTCAAAGGACTTAGCTATCATTTTCAGAGACAATATTTGGTGTATCCACAGACTCCCTTCTATGATCGTTTCCGATCAAGGACCCCAGTTTGTTTCAGACTTCACTTCCGAATTATGTAAACTTCTCTCTATCTCTCAGAAAATCTCCACTGCCTACCACCCACAAACTGATGGACAAACAGAGCGCATTAATAGAGAACTCGAACAGTATCTCCACTCTTACATAGCTAAGCGACAGACCAAATGGGCCAATTGGCTCAAAGTTGCTCAATTCCATTACAATAACTCCCTTACCACCGCTACTGGCACTATCCCCTTCAACATCACACATAATTATGCCCCTCACATGGGTTTTGAAGGAAAAGCCAAAGGCATGGGAAAGGAATTTGGCATGGAAATGGGGAGATCCCATAAAGAAGTAGGAGATGCATTGGAGGAAGCACGAGAAAGAATGAAGAAACAGTTGGAAAGTAAAAGATCCGACGCTCCTAAATATGAGAAAGGACAACAAGTTTGGCTTTCAGCCGAACATTTGAAGCTCCCCTATATGGCAAAGAAGCTAACTCAGAAATGGATCGGCCCATACAAAATTCTCAAAGTTCTTCCCAATGCCATTAAACTCAAATTGCCTAACTCCATCCGTATCCATCCTACCATTAATATCTCACGCGTTAAACCATATCGGGCAACCCTTCTGGGTCAACCAGTCTCATGCCCAGATGCGATCAAAGTTGACAAAGAAGGAGTAGAACAATTTGAAATCAAGTACATAGCGGCATCACATCTCAAAGGCCACCAGCTTCAATATCTCATACATTGGAAAGGTTATGACAAATCTGACAGGACATGGGAATCCGGTGACATCATTAACACCGCTCCTCAGGTAGTTGCCGATTTTCATAAAAAGAATCCCTCGGCTCCTCGGAAACTTTGTGGCCTTACCCTTGGAGACTTTTCTTCTATTTTCTCACAATATGAAAACTTTACTGAAACAAGTTATCATGGGACTCACCTGGAATTCGAGTCTTAAAGAGGGAGTAGTGTTATGATATGCTATATTTTCAAACTTTTTAACTTAGCACATTCACACACTTACTTTACATCCTTCAGACTTCAAAGTCACATGATGTGCACGTGACTGTGGGAAACTACACATGACCTATGGTCTAGACAAACATGTTGCACACACGCCTTATTAATCTCTGTTATTTCTTTCTCATCATCATTTTCCTTCTCTCACAATGTCTTCTCTCATTTATCTATAATCAGTAGTTCCTCTCACAAACCCTATGGTCCATGCACCGTCCTGTAACATATATAAAGGTAGTTGTACTCGACTGGACTCCTCAGTCTAATCCATTTGTGCCTTGCGACCTACATCCTTGCGAGTGCATTAAGGAAGACATCTATTCACCTCTACTCTTTTCTCTCCTCTGCTCTACTCTCTTAGATTTGGTGTAGCCTCGACAAGTCCCTGCCAGTGTTTGCTTGAGCGTGCTCACAACACCCTCTGATCCACCAGGACTGTTGTGGGTGCACTCAAGCAATCACTGGCAGGACTCAACAAGACTAACACCAAAGCTTAAAAGCAGTAGAGAGGAGAGGAGAGTTAAGAGTAGAGGCAATGTCTTCCTTAATGCACTCACAAGGACATAGGTCACAAGGCACAAATGGATTAGACTGGGGGGTCCAGTCAACTACAGCTAGTTTATATAAGTTATAGGAGTGCACACAGACCATAGGGTCCATGGGAAAGACTACTTGATTCAGATAGATGAAAGAAGACATGGTGAGAGAAAGAAGATGATGATGAGAAAGAAAAAGCAGAAATTAATAAGGCGTGTGTGCAACATGTTTGTCTAGACCATGGGTCATGTGTAGTTTCCCATGGTCATGTGCTCATCACGTGACTTCAAAGTCTGAAGGATGTAAAGTAGATGTGCAAATGTGCTAAGTTAAAAAGTTTGAAAATATAGTATATCATAACAAGGACATCCCTATCACTTAGGGCAACATTTAGAAATGCCATAATATGACCTAAAAATAGCTTTCCAGACTATGTGGGAAAATGACCCACTGCCCTGGGAACACCCATAGTAAAAGATGAAGCTAAGGGCTTAAGTTGAAGGGTAACCTAAAGTGGGGGATGAAGGAAAAGGCAAAGAAATAAGGATAAGAAACCAAGTCTAGCCTGAGTGGCCAGGTATGTTGGAATTTCTTATTTCTTATTTAGTATTACTGGCTTACTTAAGCAGATAGTATTTCTGGTCTCAAGTACCTACATCAGGAAAATATCACATTACTTAGCTACACTTATGACACTTATTCTGTATCCACAAGCATGTAAGCAACATAAGTAGTGTAAGTATCAACTCATGCTGGTGATATCTTCCAAAATTAAGTGAGACAAGTAATTAAATGAGCTACATAATTAATATTTTCAGTAGTAATGAAAAAAATGCACCACAGTCACTTGTACCAACCCTAAAGCAATGCTGTGCACAGTTCCTGGCATGACAAAATTTTCCACTCCTGCCACATCTCTAACTGTCCCCACCACTGGCCCTGCTCACAGTCACATTCACACCAATGCAAATGCCAAAGCCCAATGTCCAACATGACATCCAATCTAAGGGCACTTCTTGTCACTACTGTGTCCAATTAGCAGGTGGTCCTCACCACTTTCAACTCAAATATGCCATCAAGTATGCCAAGCACAAGTACATACATCACAAAGTACTAGTCCTCTCTGATTGACATTGAACTTCCCTGCTCCTCTGAAGATATACATGTGAGTCAGACTTGACCTCAGCTGTTTCTGACATGTCTAATGTGACTCTCCCACAATATCTATCCCATCCTTTCCATGAAATCATGAAACAAACAATCACATTCTCCCTAAAGAACTTGCAGTGGCCATCAACAACATCTCTAACATGCTGACACATACACTTGGCATTTATTCTTGCCATGTTCCTCCTGCCACAAAACAATGGCTCTGCACCAATGACACTGCTGTCCCCCCACTGGCAGCAAGTGACTATAAGACCATGCTATGCCAATGTTGGCTCCTATTGGCATTCCATTTCTTCACTGGCAATTTTTTTGGCATGTTGCTGATGTGACCACAGGTATGGCTTGTTCTCTATCATAGATAAGGTAACATTGCTTGCTGATATGTTCTTTTCCTCAAAAGCTGACCAAGAGGACATAGTTCTAGGTACTTTGCACATGAACCAGCTTGCTAGTATGCCTTGCACCTCATGCTACCCACCAATGGTGCACCAAATAGGTCACCTCCATGCCAAACAAGTCACCAGTGCACTGAATAATTCACCTGTATGCCAAACAATATACTTACATCTGCTTAATTTTTACTTTTAATGTGTTTTTCATCACTGAATCCATGATGTGCACTGCTGTCCCTGCTGATTTAAGTTGTGAATAAGTAAATAGGTATGAAATAAGTGTAATTTCATGAATGAGATCTACATACTTGTACAAGTGTGATTTACTTATCCTGTCTTAGTCTCTGAGCTCAATACAAGTGCAGTATAAGTTATGTAAGTTGCTTGTAAGTGTAAATAAGCAATTTGATGTTTTCCTGATGACTAGTTACACCTCAGCTGGTTTCCCAACCACTGAGGTGAGGACACTAACATTAGAGCTACCTATCACTAGTACTGAGTACTTAGATATTCAATAAAGTACTCACTAAAAAAACTGCAAAAAAGAATAAGGAAACAGCAGATCAGATATTCACAGGATGTGCAAAGGGCAGGGTTTGACAAGGGTGCTAGAATAACAGTGGGGACAAATCTTGCAAGATCAGATTGCTTTTGCAGAACATGCAAAGGGCAGGGTGTAACAAGGGGGCAAGAACAGCAGTGGGGACAAACCTTGCAGGACTGAGTTGATCTGCAGACCATGCAATGGTGGTGGGGACAAATTTTGCAGGATCAGGTCAGTTTTGCAGGATGCACAAGGGCAGGGTGTAACAAGGGGCAGGGGGCAGCAAGTATTGGTGGTGGGGACAAATCTTGCAGGATTAAATCAATTTGCAGGATGTGCAGAGGGCAGGGTGTGATGAAGGGTCAAGAATGATGGTGGGGATAAATCTTGCAGTACCAAGTTGGTTTTGCAGGATGTGGTGAGGGGGCAAGAACAGCACGGGAGGGCTGTTGCAAAGTAGCTGAGTCTGACATGATGTATCACAATGCATACAATACTGTATTGTAGTACCTTGGTGATGTAGTGCAAGATCACAGTGACAAATATCAATTGTATATTCTGC